>CAODLS010958115.1:0-10726 GCA_948243855.1 Flueggea neowawraea | reverse complement strand
CAAATATTCCCTTTTTGAAATTCTGACACATCTTAACAGACTTTTTCACCTTCTAAAAACATCCTTTCATCCTCGTCTATGCGCATAGTATCCCTTACTACGTGCATAGTAAGAGTCTTCTTCAGAATGTAGCTCTTTCCTTCTACGCACATATTTCTTCTCAATTTGAATTCAAATCTCGATTATGCGCATAGTACTTCCTACTACGTGGATAGTATGTCACCTGAAACTTTATCCTATTTTCTACATCGATTTAGTCTTGTATAATGCGCACAATAAGAGTTTAAACCATTCTGCCTTCTGATAAACATGGTACTACGTGCATTGTATTTGTTATTATGCGCATAGTATCCATTCTTGAAAAACTTAGAATTACTCCATCTTTATCAATTTTCATGGCTTAAAATTTTCAATAGTTTTATAGAATCATCAAAACTTAGAGAGAATTTTCATGTGGACCAAACTTGTTTGAAAAAAACGTTTCTCAATATGTTGGCATCCATAGCAGAAAGCATACAGGTAGACAATATTATTTGTATAAATAAATATATATATAGTAGAGTCTACTAATGGGACTAGAAACAAACAGAATAAATAATATGGACTAAACCACCAAACAGAGAAATTAGGTGTGTCTGGGCAGACATTTGGTCACCGTATCATCCTAGTGACTAGTGTCTTGACAGAGTACTGGTATACCAAAGGCTATATATCTCTTAGCTAGGCGTCCCATATCAGATATATATACATAAAACATTTATATATATAAGGCAGACAAGCATGCAGAACAAATAATTATTTACGAAAAATATAAATATTTTCAGAATGAAATGTTTACTACAGAAAATATTTTGTTATTACTAAACATAATATTTATATCAGGAAATGTTTTTATACCCAAACATAATACTTGGAACATAAATATATTTGTTCCAGAACACGATAATTATTTAAGAATTCAAATAATATCCAACAGATTTTTCATAACAGAGTTTTCACCTAAGTTAGATTTTATTATTACCAAACCATTATTTATTTCGGATTACATGCAAAGGTTGGAGCACAACAAAAAAATATATGATTTCAGAAGACACAGCCTATATGTCTGAAGTTGCCACCACACTCTTGATATAATAATCCAATCCTAGTCCTCCAGTGAATGTCTGGTTGCCTCAGATGCCAAACATAGCTGAAACAAAAATGAATCGTAGCAAACTTAGACATGATAATTGTGGCAATACATAATATATGAAATGCAATGCAGATGCTCTAGCGACGCCGAAACCTATTTTGATTAAAGATCTATTACTCTCATCTCGAAAATTGAAATCTACGTAAAATTACAATTTGGTCCCTCAATTTTTGTAAAATTACGATTTAGTCCCTAAACTTTATAGAATTTACAAATCAATCTTCAAAGTATTTCAAAATTACAAATCAATCCTCAAACTTTTGGAAAATTTCAAATTAGTCCTCCACTATCCAAAATATCAAATTAAACCCCAAATATATAAAATATCAAGTCTAATCCTCCAATTATTCAGAATCATGAAAATTATATTTTTGGTCCATTCGACAAAAAACTACACTATAACAACCTAAAATCCGTATCAATCGAAACCCGACATTTCCAAATGTCCAAATCAATCCCACATAACCTCAGAAACATGAATCTAACACATAATCATCAAAAACTACATCAAAACGTTCCAAATCTATCAAAACTCGTGCACACCCAAACCCATTTTGAAAGAACATAAAATCTTCAACAAACAAGCTATATTTATGTTTTTTTAGCTTCCTTCTATCTTGATCTATCAACCATTTCAACAGAATCATTCAAAATCACGTCCAACTCTCATAATTGACATTTCGTCGTACGTAATCAAAATGTGTTTAAAGCATGAAATGATGAACAAACAAGTAATTATGTTGATCTTACCTCAAGAGGTCAAAAGGAAACAATGGCAAAACATTTGGGACAAAATTGAGAGTATTGAGAGTGGCGAAAGTGAATAAAATGATGCAGTGGGTTGGTTTGGGTTGTTAAATAGAGTTGTGGATCAAAACACATTGTTTCAATGATTTTCAAAGGCAAAGGACGTTATTTTTCATACTATGTACGTCATACACACTCACAACGTACATCCCATACCCATAATGTACGTTATGAGGCTCAAAATTGGATCCATGAGGTTCTGTTCTGACGAAATAAGACATAACATATGTTATATATAAAATACCGTACGTAGAGAAGCCATAACGTACATTACATATACTATAACATAAGTTGATCATTCTTTTCCTCAAACCCAGATAACACATGTCCTCCTCTTCCTTAACGTACGTTGGCTACATTAAAGCTTTCCTAATCGAGTTTTCTTGCTTCCAAACATGCTTCGGACCATTCCCGATGCTCAACAACATCCAACATTGCAAAAAATATCGTTATTAAATACCTTCAAACACTTAATCAATTCCTTAAACACCAAAGGATCAAATCAGAATTGAACGGATCAAATCGAGATTGAACGGAAAGCTACAAGCAACCTAGTCAGAATAGAAGGGGTATTACAGAATTGTTTGGATTTTGGGTGCAGCGGTGGTGGCGTTCAATTTTGATTGGTGGAAGTGAATTTGGTTTCAGTTCAGCGGTGGTGGGGATTTTTCCATGATGGTTCAGTGGAAAGAGTGGTTTCGATTTTGAGTGGCGGGAGCAATTTCTGTGCGATTGCAGTTGTAGTGAGGTGTGATTTCAATGGTGATGGGTGTTTTTTGTGGTTTTTTTGAGTAGTGGGAGTTTCTTCAGTGAGATTTCCATGGTGGTGGGGAGTTTTCTCTGAGTGTTTCATTCTTGGTCGAATTGATCGAACCATTTTTGGTTCGGCCGAAAATTCGATTTTTTTGGGTTCTTGCTCACCCCTTTTGAAAGGAGAAAAAATAGAGTAAATATATTTTAAATTTGATATGATATGTATACTTTATTTTCTGTCTCCATTATTCTCTCCCTTTTTCACAATATCTTTTCTTTTTGCATTGTTTTTGTTTACACCATAATTTGGTAATTATGAAAAAAGGAAAGATTGCTCAAATTAAAGAAGGAAATCAATTGTAGCATTGTTGAAGGTTGCAAAAGAAGGAAATGCTTGGGGACCAATTGAAATTAGAAGAGCAAATCAAAGAGGACAGCAAATAAACGAACCAGGAAGGAAACAAATTTCAAACAGAAAGGCAAATCTTTAAGGGTGGCAAAACTGTAAAAATTGCATGGGCACCAAAGGAAGTTTCATGGAAAAGGAAATGGAGAGTGACAGAAACATAAATATCACCTTGGGGACCAAATGAAATTTCCAGCAGAAATAATTTCATAATTTTGGTGGAACATAAATGGGAATTCTCAAAATTCGAGCAAACAAAACATTATAAATATGAGCACATTACATTTGCAAATGATCTCTACACAACCCTCTCCAACACAAAACACAACACCCCATGGGTTAATCTATCTTTTTTCTCTATTTGTTCTTCAACTTTAGTTCCTTTTTATTCTCTATTATTCTCAAATTCTTGTACTCAACCTTGACTTTCAATAACAATCTCATTTTATCATTGTGTTCTTGTTATTGTTGCTAAAGACGTAATAGACCCATAGCGAATGATTTATGTCCCTTTGATTGTTCCAAATCATTTGGTTAAGAGGTATGATTTCTCTAGTGCATTTTTCATTCAATCACTTCTAATTTTCAGTTTAGGAACACTATAATTCTTTGGCACACTCGCAATCCACAAATCCACCAAAGGACACCATTGTATTCCCGAATTCTAATCAAAAAATGGGGAGCAATCACTAAGTAAGCAAGAAAATACATTGCAATACATTACAAGATCATTCCTAACAACTTCCTTTATAATCCTTGCTATTATATTCTATTTAATTCAACTAACTTACTTCGAAATTTTGATTTACCCTACCAATACTTATCACTCAACTCTTTTATTCAATATTTTATTAATAGATAAAATAAATTTTTTGAAAAAATCTATAGTATCTCTTCAAAAATAAAGAAATTGTTTCCTTATTTTTGAAAAAGGAAAACAATGTTGCCCTTTCCATGCGTGCCCGAGAAGTTTTGGTTTTCCCAAACCAAGTGCTACTCATTCTAATTTAATCAAACGATTGCAAAATTTTTAAATGAAGGGACGAAATTTGTTGGAAAGGGTTCTTCACTCCTTGATAAACAATTTGTGGATACACAATGATGATTGTATTGATGAAAGAGAGCTTAAGTACATTGGAGAACTTGGAAAATAAACTCACAACAGCTTGAAATTAAAACTAAAGAAAGGATAAGACACAAAAGTGGAGTGTAATGTGATGTGAATGATGGCTAACCTATGCCACATAATCCTTTTTTCTTTTAGATTTAACTTCGACATCATCTATATAGACTTCTATGCTATTGCCAACTACATTGTGGAAGAAAAGATTCATGGCTCTTTGTGTCACACCCTTTCTATCATATAACCATATCATTGTATTCAATTATGATCAAAATTCATGTATCATCCATATTATTCATATCCAAATATACATAGAAATTTTTTTAACAAAACTTGTAAACAAATTTTTACCGATGTACACATAACACTCTATATTTCCTCTCAAAACTATATATACAATGGTAACATGATGCAGAGGAGAGAGAGTGTAAGATCCAACTGGATGGCCTGTGCTCCATATGTATAAGTCAATCAGCATCACGCTTGATCAACTCCCAAAAACTGTATATGCTATAATCTTAGAAAAACATTAACGCTTTATATGAATCGCTACTCAGTGAGAAAAACTATCATCAGTAAATCCACAACATATAGCATACACATCCAATATATATTATTCACACAACATACAACAGTGCGAATGAATGCAATTTCAGTTTACTTTGGAGCTTGGCCAAAACATGATAAGTCTTAACCGGGGATATGGAGACATATAGTGTCGAAACTATAAGTCAGCTGGCAATCTGTGAACAACAGAGACTTTAAGTCTCGAATCATATATTGTATATGTAGATACATTTAGTCTAAAATCATTTGAACTATAAGCGACGTCGCAAGTAATATCATGTACTATAAGAGAACTTAAGCATGTCGACCAAGTTCACCTTTTAAGTCGATAATGCAAGTGGCATATATCAATTCAATCTTTAATCAAACTATACATATGAACAATATTTGTATCTATAAATCATATCATGTCTATATTTGGCATAAAGATGAGCCAAGTCATATACATTGTGCACGATCAATGATGTCATATCCGATAAGACCATATCATATTCCAAGTATTTGACTATAGCAGGTTCGCAAATAGTTCAAATATCATACATGTGTCATTTGTAAGCAATACCATATATCTCATATATTTGCACGTGTAGTAAACTAATCATCCCACGTAATCATATATTCACATATCAAGACAAACTATCAAAGTCGGCACAATTCATATCATTTAGCAAACAAGTGGAGACACCTCTAGTTTCTGCTCACCTGTGCCTCCGATGTACGTGTCAAGTACTAACAACTTTTAGGTCCCAAATCTATGATTATTCAGGGTCTCTGGATCTACACAATATTAAATTATATATTAGTCCCTAGAGTGTTTTTCTTAGTTTTGCTTCAAATGAGCAGTGTGTGTTCTTTTCAGCATTTCTGGAGTTACAAACATGCAATGAATATGATATAAATTATAATAAAATGGACACCCTGAGTGTATTGTACATATAAAATATAAACCCTGATTTAATTTCTACAATTTATAGTGAATTTCAGAAGTTAGCCTTGTCACTGCCATAATCCAGTTACAGGACAGATTGGGCATTATAGAGTTTTTTTACTATAGTTCATTCATTACGAAACCAAATGGAGACCAACAAATTGGAACAGAAACTAGACACATGTATATTTCCAATGGTATAAATATCGTTGTCTAATTCTACCTTAAAAATGTGCAGTAAAATTATCAATTGAGACTGTAAACTAAAATAGAATAGACAGACCTATCTCTAATATTTTGTTCATAACTTCCTCTACAGGAATCCAAATAAAGCAAAGTTTGTTGTTTTAAAACATATATACATATATACATGTTTCTGGAAAATATAAAATTCTAATTCAAAATATAAAAGTCTCCGCATATTTTAGAACAGAACTTATAGTCAAATGTTATTCAGTGAAACATTCAGTCTGACCAGCCTGAGTTAAACAAGTATATCTCCAGACACACACATAAATAATCTGAGCCCTTTTACATAGAGTGATAAGACATGCTGGTGTACAAGTTTTATGTTTTATACATATCCTACTTCAGCCTCTTATGGTTCCAAAAATCATAGTACAAACAATCTGTTCAGATAATAATCTATATCAGAGCAGCCCAAACCTTTTCAACAATAGATTTCAAACGACATCAAATCGTACCAAGCCATTTTACAGGCATGTACATGACATCCAAATAGACAAATTTTATTCTTTAGTCTTTCCACAATTCTGTCTCTAATATTTCAAAAATAAGAAGCAATCAGACTGTAATTAGGAGTTTTTAGGTATTCAAAGTTACCTTTGCCTTTGCTTCTTCTTTAGAGAGAGATCGATGCTTAATTATATGGAAGCTATTTTAAACAGAACTTGGGAACTATATGTCATTGTTTCTGTGGTTTTTGGAAAGCAAAAAGAATTGAAAATGAGCTGGTCTATATGTATAAGAATGAAATTGAGTTGGTTGTAGTTTCCCGTAACACTTAGGCACCTTTTATTTTAGCTCGTTAGTTAGTCTTATCTATACTAGCAATTTGCCCGTGCTACGGCGATTAGAATTTTATTATTTATATAAAAATAAAATTACAATTAATGTTTAATATTTTTTTGTAAATTATTTTTTGATTATTTAAGTATATCAATTAACCACTGTTAATTTTTTTTGAATCAATTAACCACTATTAACTTGCCACTATGTAATTAGTATATACAATTGTCCACATAACTATTGCTATGTACGTCTAAAGTCACTTTGTGCAAGATGTAAACTAAGAAGTCTTGTATCAAATAAATAGAAATCTACTTGACAAAATCATAATGATTGTAGTTTCGGTATTTACTCTGAAATAAATCTTATAATTGATATTTATATAATATAAATTCATTACATTAATTTTTTTTAGCATATCTTATAAATTTAAGTTAAAGTTGTGTATTGCATCAGAAATCGGTTATACAAATTTATTGTTTAACTTCTTCATTACGATTAGCAAACTTGTTTTTCTAATTGTCCACTCTAAATGCCCATAATTATAATTTGCAACCTCTTCAAATATTTACTAACAATTTGTTGAAAGCTTGTTAGCAACTTTTTCAAATAATGCTGAAATTCTTTACAAGTTTTCTAGAAATTTTATTTTATGCCTAACCATTTTATTCAATTATTGACAAGTATACATAAATCTATGGAGTTGTGACAATCATATTTAATTTTATAAGAAATAAATATTAAATCTTTGAAAAAAAAGTAAACATAATAAAAGAAGAATAGAATAGAGTGTAGCTATTAATTTATTAGCTAAAATAGAAAGTAGATATTTATAATGTGTCACTTCTTAGCATGATACACCATCATTAGTTGTTTGGGAAACAAATATTTATTTGGAGTGAATTTATAGATATGTGGAACTTCTTGAAAAAAATTGAAAATTAAGCTTCATCTAATTGCTTTTAAGAAAATAGTATAGAAATTGAATCTAAAGCCAAGGATTTTTGAATTCTAAGAAATGGTTGAGATGCCACAAAATGTCCTCCAAGCTCTCGTGAATTGAAGAACGGGAGCAATACAATAATAGCTTAAGTACTTTTTGTGTTTAGAGAAGATTGCAAATGCATTGGATTGAGATTGATAGCAGAAACAAACTACTGAAGTGGTAGAGAGCGAACTCAAAATTACTGCACAATCTTTGTTTGAGTGAAGGCCTTGTTAGAGCCAATGTCATGGCATATTGATGCAAAAAATGTTATTATAAAGAATGCATCAAAACTTGAAGTATGATATATATCTCATAATCCAAAATCAACCTGGAAGAAAAACTCTGTAAAAGGCTCCTGCGAAGGCTTGTGTTTTGAGGATGAATTTACATAATTTCTATTTATATCTTTATTACATTTAATATAAAAATTAAGTGCGTAAAATTAATGGCAAGAAAGTGGGAAGAAGAAAAGACCACTGGAGTTATTAGCCATGGGAGTTTTAAAACATGGATTGATTATATCCATCAATAAATTCACTAAAGAAAGTGTGGATTCATTTCTCATTCATAGAGGAAAATTAACAGACTCAAATAAAGTGAACATTAATTATTGTTTTATTTTTTTAATAACAAAATGTTACTTGTCGTAAAATTAAAGTGATATTTGTCGAAAGTTAGCAAAAACTCTCAAGCTACTATATATATATATATATATATATATATATATATTTGTTTAGAATTGCCTAAAAAATGGGGTGATGAGATTAATATGGGTGGCGAAATTACAGGGATACCAATATACTCTGTTTTTTGGTTTATGGTTGAAGAGATAATAGTTCTCATTTTATATGTGTAAATACAATGTGTATAAATAGAAAGAGATTTAAAAGGAAGTCCATTTTGAGAAATGTGTTTCACAAGTAGAAGCAGGCGTAATTTCCACAAAATTATGGGTCCCGTTAGTGTATTCCTAATTTCCTACATTTTTTGGTCCAATGCTGATATTCACAGTCATGCTGATAATATTACAGTAATTGTTTTTTTTGTAAGTTTGAAATAAAATTATGCTTTGATTTATTCTTTAAGGGCTTGTTTGGTTTACGGAATAGAATTGTGTGTAATAGAAAAACTATTTAATAAGAATAGAATTGCTATTATATGGAATAGTTAATCTATTGTATTGTTTGGTTGAGGGAAATGATCAAATTATAGATTATTTAAAAAATATGATTTTGACCTTCATTTATTGAAAAAATTAAATATTGCATTTTTTATTTAAATTTATTGATCTGAAGTATTTGCGATTATAGTCGTAAAATAAATTTTATTATTTCTGATTTGGTTGTAGACTGTGCAAAAAGTTCATATCAATGGTGTTTGGAGGGGATTTCGGGTATGGTCAGAGGAAATTTTGAACCACAACAATCATCGAGTTGAAATGATAATTGGGATAGAATTGGGAATACAAAAAATTGTTAAGGATATTAAAGACTTTTCACGCGTGAGTTTGATGGTGTGTAGGTTTGAAATTGTAATTCTTAGCATAGAGCTAAGAATTGATATTCCACAAAATTGTGAAATAGGTATTATGTGGAATTAGAATTTCACAAGCCAAACAAAAGCATATACACTATATGGAATTTCTATTCCATTCTATGGTAAAACTATAAATCAAACATGCTGTAATTTTTTTTTAATGGGGTGGTGCCTTCAATTGTAGGACACAATAATATTGCAATAGGAGATTACATATATAACTCCATGTGTTATAGAATATTTGTATTCTGCAAATCATGTCTTTTGAAAATAAATTATGGTTTTATCTCTTATTTTTTAGTTTAAAATTGTATGTGTGTTCATACACAACCTGTTGGCCCGAAATGACAATCTAAGAGGGGGTGAATTGGATTTTTGACTTTTAAAATTTGTTTAAAAATATTTTTGCAATTTTCAAAATATTCAAAATAAACAAAAGCAAAGTAAGAACAATTTATCCAATTCACACAAATAATAATGTAAAGAGAGAATGGATAGAAAAATCAAATCCTCGATGTATAGTGGTTCGACCTTCTTAGCCTACGTCCACTCCTCAAGCTTCCCCTTGAGAATTTGAATTCACTATGACTCTTGCTTCAATAGGTGCAAGATTAAACTAATACAACCTCTTACTTCAATGTGTGCAAGATTAAATCTCTACCAATACAACCCTTATTTTATAGACAAACAAGAAAATTATTCATCTCTCAAATACAAAGATATGATTGACAATGAAGAAAGAAATCAATAATGAACACTCTCAAGCAACAATGAATTTGCAAGTGTAAAATCCTCTTGAGAAGTGCATGAATGATTTGTAAGTTTGAGCAAGAGAAAACTTGATGTTGTTGTAAGATGTTTGCAAGTTATGAACAACTTGTTTTCTGATATGTCTTGAGTGTATTTATAGCTTTTCAAGTCGATATGGCCGTTAGAGGATTGAATGTAGCCGCTGTGAGATAGAGCAACCTTTCCATCTGACATAGCCTTTAACTCGAGTTATCTTTTCCTCTTACACGAGTTATCGTTTGTAGAAGATGACCTCTGAAATGTGTAACTCGAGTTATTTTTTGTGCTTACTCGAATTATCCATGTTTTTTGACCGTTGGAACATTGACATTTGATCATTAGTTGTGTCAGGCTTTGCCTCCAAGCTGTAACTCGAGTTATACAAGTGTTTACTCGAGTTAAATTTTCTCTAGACTATTTAACTCGAGTTAGCCATATTTTAACTCGAGCTATCCTTAATTTAAATCGAGTTAGACTTTATTTAACTCGAGTTGTATGGCATTTCAACAACTCGAGCTATGGATGTTCTTGCTCGAGTTGTAGCACTTGATCCGCTGCTTCTGGATATCTTTCTTACTTGAGTTGTTGATTCTTTTACTTGAGTTATC
>CAODLS010958068.1:0-19672 GCA_948243855.1 Flueggea neowawraea | reverse complement strand
ACCAGGTTTCAGTTTTACATTTCCTAGGATTGAGTGTTTGTAGATGACCCTGATCTCCCTTTCATGTCTTATGAAGTATATATGCTATTCAGGCGCCATGTATAGGCAACTTCTTATTGCCCCCAAACGAACCAATTTTACATTTGTGACCAGTTTTGGCAGATGCGTGCAGCAGTACGTGAAATCACAACAGAAATATTTTAGTTCGATTCTTTATATATTAATGCATTTACTGTTTGTTTATAGTCAATTGGTCTGCAGTTTGGACTTGGAGGAGATTTAGCACAGAAGAAGGCTTGCATTTTGAAGAGGGCTACTTTTTTTTCCTGCATAGTGATTTGGATTGTGCTTTCTGCGTGTTGAGGAGAATAGGATTGCTTTGATGTTGTGCATTTCTTTTCTGTTTTCATTATGCTTTCAATGCCTATATTTCTTAGGATTTTTTTTTAATTTTGTAGACAATAACTAATATGGCAAAACCATGATTTGCAGAGCTTATTGATTTTAACCCTATTCGTGCCTTGGATGTCCAAGTTCGTGACGGTCGGACTTTTGTTATAGCTCATTTTTTTGGCAGTGTCAAAAAAAGCGGTCATTGCTTCTACCAATTACAATAACAGAGCTGTTGAGTGTCAATTAGCAGCTGTAAGTATGATATTTCCTTTTATTTGTTCAACCCTCAATTTGTTAGCAGTGAATTTGTATTAAAAAAAAATCTTTGATTATACTTGGGATAAAGCTTGGAATGAAACCAAAAGAGGCAATTTTAAAAGTCAAAACTCTTTCTGATGGTGAATGGTTGTGTCTATCATTTGCTGGCAGCCATGTTCTTCTGACCCTAGGGTTGCTGCTGTGGAGGCATATATTACTCTGTGTTTTTTTTTTTAATATTCTATAGTCTTGCAAGATTATTCCCTAAATTAAAGATGTTGAATGGCTTTTCATTAGAATGCTTTGATATGCATGTTTTGGCATATATCATTTTCGAATCAGAATCGTCACCCTTCCTTTGTTGTTGTAAGAACTTTTGAAAGAGGAACCATATACAGTACTGCTTAAAGCTGCCAAGCATTTCAAGTTACATCAGGTATTTCTCTGGACCATCTTTTATATGTCTATATGATCAATCGGAAAGACCGTTGCATCTTTAATTTTTCACTTTCATCCTTTGCAGCAGGCTGCTCATGTCCACTCGGAAGCTAAGCGACCATATGCTTTCAAAGAAACTGTATCATCAAACTTGAGGTATGGTTAAATTGTCTATGTGAATCATTTATATATGTGAATTATTTATACTGTTTTTGTGGATTTATTACTATTTTTCCTGATTGTTTTCTTTTAAAAGTGCTTAGTTTAAATGAGAATATGCTTTGATGAGGACAAGCTAAAGAAGTTGGGCGATTGATTCTCGGTTTTTTCTGAACATTTAGCAGTTTCCACTTTATGAATTCCGGGTAGGACTGATTCCAGATTTTGTAGTTTCATTAATTTGTCTATTATTACATAGATATTAATGTATGCATAACACATGAGAAACGTAAATTTCACTTGAAATTTGATTATTCATTCCAAAGTGGGTTGGTGATTGGTTATGTTGTTTTTCAGTTGCAACTGTACTTGTTTTTGTGTCGTATTGTGTTCCTTAGTTACACGTTGCGAAGAGGAATAAGATGGTGACAATTGCAGAGTTCACAGTGCTGATGATGAAGATGAAGAAGAAAAGAATTAGGAACAATGTAGTTGTTGATTAAGAAGAGAAAATAATTTAGTCTGAAAAACCTAAACCAGAGGAACAAAGAAAGGTGAGTTCTTTCCTTCTTTTTCTTCTCTTCTGTTATCTCGTCATTTTAAGCAAATATAATTGCTGTTGTGTTTTATTTCGTTGCCGGATACAAGAATTCCAACTGAACTTGCATTTTCATTGTTATTTATTCTAATTTTTATTAAATAGATTCAAGATATTGTTTCGGTTTTGGGTTATTGTCTATTGGCTTATTATGAATTCACGTTTTATTATCGTTGCTACTAAGACCTAATTTGACCCAATTGGCTTCTCTCTTAGCTCCTTGTCTGTTTTCTAATCTTTTTTACTTTCCAGATGCGATTACATGAAATTGAACCCTACGCACCTCTCTTTCTTATTTGTGACAAGTTTGAAGGTGAAGGCGAGGGTGCATCGATCAAGGGTGGATATTATATAACTAGCGGCTGGAGACTAGTTAATAACTAAAGTTGAGGTTTTGATAATTTCTTGGTCTCGATTAATAACTAAATGATCATAGTTTGTTAATGCTCATTCTATGTTTGAAATACCCATCTACAAAGTTAAGGATGGAGTTTGTTATGTAGGAGGAAATAATTAGAAATATCTTTTGTGTAAAGACATGTTTATGGGCCAAATTTTTTTTTTTGTGCAGGATAATGGTTCCACTATTCAAAGTAAAATTTCTTATGTTTCTTTACCAGTTATCCCATTAGTACTGGCAACATAATATCCAAGCTGCTCAAGGTTCAAAATACTGATATCTACTTCCATTAATAAAATAACTGATAAAGAATCAATATTAACCTTCATTGATTATTTTATTATTCTTTGTTTCACTTACTTGAATGATTTGATGTTATTGCAGTTGTTTGAGACATTAAGAAACAAAAATTGGTGATATCGTAATTTTTAATTTTGTTGTCCCTTTAACAGTTTGAAGTCTTCTATTTTTCAAAACAAATGCTTCCTGATTCATTTTTTTGCCATTGTTGTGGCGAAATGATTTGTTGTTTTTCAAATTAATAGTGTTGAAGATTCAATTAGAAGGCGATGCTCGATTTTGTAGTATTAAAATTAGTTTGGTTCATGAGTAAATTTTCTTGATATCTTATGATATTGTCCGTTGAATTATCAAAATAGTGTCTTTGCATAAAAGTATTTCCATGTCATGAACAATAATTATTGACTTCTATTGTGATTTTATTAATTAGATTCATTTTTTGACGTGGCCTTCTTAACCTATACTTGTTTCATTGTATACAGTCATTCCTTTTTGGGTTGGTTGTATCGTGCTCTGAGACTAATGCATTTGATAAATCCAATGATGGACTTGGCAAAGGAGCAAGTAATACTGTTTTCTTAATCTTCTCATCGTTATTGTAGTCATTTTGTTTGAAACTTGAATGGTTCATGTAATTTTCCAACAATATTTGATATCTTTGTAGTATTATTTTTTTTAATCTCAACTTGGATGGAATTCCTTTTTGTTCTCCAATACACATTTTACTTCCCCAAATTGCCGATCGTGAAGTATTTCCGTGCATAAACAACCTCAAAAGGGTCAAAGACTTGCATCTAACCTTGATGTTGTTGGCATACACAATTTAGTCAAGCTATGAGAGAACTCGCTTTTAACAATAAATAGAAAAATTGTTTGAAATCCAAATCGTGTTGAAAGATTTCGGTTTTATTTTTATTTTCACTGCCAGAAACACCAATAGATGAGTCGGAATCTTGATAAAAATGGTGGTAAAACTTTGTTCAGTGAAGATGTAATAAATATTGAGTTATATTTATACAAATTTTATTAATTTGTTTAAATTTTAAACAATTTCAAAATCACAAAATCTTAAATATTTATAAATAAATAAAAATGTATTGATGGTATTATGCATCGGTGTGTAACACTAGTTTTATACTACGTAGCAGTCTTTTCCACTGCAGAGAAACTAAAGTTCAGGCGACGTCGTTTTAGAGACAAGCCTATCCACAATTCCAGGAAGAAACACTTGTACCTCTCACCAAACCAAACCGAAACGAAGGTCAGAGTTGAGGCTGTCTTTGGTTCCGACCAAGTTTCCGGCCTCATCAACTAGAAAATCGGAGATGAAGTCACTAGTAACCACTCCAAATCACAGTTATAACTTCCTCCCTTTCTCGGTTCTCCGTAGAACCCAAACCTTGACCTCTAATTTCCCGATTTCCTCAAATCATTTTCCCCCAGTTCGCTTTCTTAGCTACTCTCCGACCGTCTTCAGTTCCCAGTTTCCGTCGAACTCACAGAACTGTGAAGAAAATGACGCGCCGTTAGTTGAAGACCTCAGAGTGCCCGACAGTTGGTTGGTCCCGTCCAAGGTGTTGGAGGAATCGAATTGGCTTAGGGTTACACTGCACAAATGGTTGGATGATGAATACTGTCCTGAGGACACCAATGTTGAAATAAGCAAGGTAGCTGCCAAGTCATACTACGAGTCTTTGCTTCAGAAACGGACCGACTTAGGTGACATTCTCTTAAAAATGGCTAAAGAATTGGAATCCATTTCCTATCAAGACAGCTTCCACGGTGCATTCTCATCTGCCAATGCCGCCGTCAATTTGATTTTGCAGAGAATATTAGACCTTGAGGCTTGATGGTTGTTGATATATGTTCTGTGGTTATGAAACATCGTAATGATCTCTTTTTAACAGAAGCATGTTTGTTCATTGTTTAACAATTTTGCATCTGCTGCTTTGATCTGCTTGATTTGAAACATTGAGATATTCAATTCTTAACATACAAGATGGGTTATGTTTTTTGTTGAAGAAAGCTAGAATCTTGTGCAAAAAATACAAACGATATCAAGAAAATGGGTCAAGATGTTGATGCTTTTTGTTGGAGAAGATAAACAAATTTAGAAGTGCACTTGGTCTGGTGGAGCGAGTTCCAGAGTCTTGTTGGATGTGAAGCCTCCATCTACAACCAAATTATGCCCACTCACGTACTTGGCATCATCGGATGCTAGATAAAGTGCAGAATTAGCTATGTCATCTGGCTCGCAATTCGCCCCCTGCAACACACCAGTTTTCTGCAACATTTCCACAATCCGTTGAGCATCAACTCCCTGATATACCTGTCTCAATTCTTCCATCGCGAATGGAGTTGGAATAGCGAAAGGGGATATACAATTTTTTCTGATCCCATGCTTGCACAATTCTACTGCAGCAGACTTGACAATGCCGATAACACTGAACTTGGACACGCTGTAGGTATGCTGTGCTAGCCCACCCATTACTCCCGTCACACTGGCTGTGCAGAGAATGGAGCCAGTTTTTCGTGGGATCATCACACGTGCAGCTTGTTTTACTCCCGCCATTACTCCTCGCACGTTGACGCTCATAACTCTATCAAATGCTGCAAGATCAAGGTCTACAAAACTCGGAGGAGTTCTGCAGGCTAACCCTGCATTGTTGTACATAGTGTCAAGTTTGTTGTACTTAGAGACGGCAAAATCGACGGCGTCTAATACATCGGATTCTTTAGTTACATCACAGGCGACGAAGGTTGGATTCGGCCCATGTTCTTGAGCTGTTGCTGTGCCATGCTCTTGTTGAATGTCAGCAATTACAACCTTGGCTCCATTGTTGATAAATTTGGCTGCAGTAGCTTTTCCTATGCCACTAGCTGCTCCAGTGATCAGAGCCACCTTTCCCTCTGGTTTGCTACAAATTTAAGATCATAACCAATATAATCAAATACCAAATACATTCACCAATTCCTTGTCTACACCGTTAAAGTTTAGGCCATCTCCAACAATTTTTTTTTATTTTTATATAACTTTTTATAAAAATATAATTTTACAATAAAAATATCTTCAACCTATAATTCTATTTTTAATTAAAAAATATTCTTTTTTAATCATATTTTTTACCATTATTTTTTCACAAATTAAATATAAATTTATTTTTTAATTATTTATTAAATAAAATTAATTATGTGACTTAAAAATAAAAATAAGATTAAAAAAATAAAAAAATTGCTACAGTATTTGACATAATACTTTAGCAAAACGCAAAAATTTACACAAATTTAGTGCTAAGTTGAAGAGCCACGCAACACTAGATTTGCGTTTGAGTTAATTATTTTAAGTACTTATTTGAAAATTTAAATTTATAATAATAATATTTATAGTTTTAAAATTATAAAAGTAAAATTTTTTAATTTTAATTTAGAAGAATATCATTACAAAAGTTTAAATTTTAAAAATATAATATTTATAATTCAATGGAGATTTTTAGAGATCACTGAAGACTTTCAGTAGAGACTCTAAAGACCCTCAATAAATCTTTCAAAAAATTCCTGAAGTTCGTTGAAAACCTCCAGTAGAGATTCTTAAAGACCTCTAGAAATCAATGGAGACCCTCAAATAAAAATCTCTCAAAATTCTTAAAAAACTTTTTTTTGATATTTTTAAAATTTAGTATCTAATAACTTCTATTTTTATATTTTTAATTAAAATAAATATGTGATTTATCGTTGCGTTTCACGCAAAAGAAGAGCAGAGTTGGAGTTGCTCCTAGAAGTGCTCATGTCTAGGCCAGTTGATTATTAAACATGATTAATTATGCTCAATAGGTGCATAACTATCCAACTTTTGTCAGTTTGTGCTTTTCACTGATATGGAAATGGAGCCAGTTACAATGAAGAAAGAAGATAACAAAGAAAGGAGATCACAGATAAGTTCGATTTCACTCACCGTCCAGTTTGAGAACAGAAACCCTTGTTCAATACCACGGCTTGCAAGACTCTTGAAATGCAGCCATTTCTTCTGTTTTCAAATTGGCAACAGAATTTACAGATTTGAGCTGTGCTCAACATATATGAGACTATGCACTAAATGATGACCCATCAAGCCAATCATGGAAACTATAACCTATTCTAACCAAGCGAACCACTTGCAGGAAAAAAGCTTAGCAAGAAGAGAGAAGATTGAGAAAAAAAAAAGATCTGGAGAGATGAAAAAGAAGGTACCTCAGACCCATCTTGAACATACTTTAAACCACAAACGAGACACCAAACTGAAGCGGTGTAAACTCTTTTTATTGCTCCCAAAAGCTTTAGAAAGTTAGAGAGAGCAGCAGAGGTTTTGAGTTGACTGTGCAATGGGCCATTTTTATCGTGAGGCACAAAAGTATATATGCCCTTGCAACTTGCCTTGTTAACTTTCAACTGGGTATAAATTGTTTGTTGCTGTTAAATTTTAATATGAAATTCTTGGCAGTCACAACATCTGACGGCATTGAGTCAAATCAGTTCTTGTCCCCTGATTAATGTTATATGCTGTATTTGATTAAAAATTGAGTCAAATAATTCTTCGCAGTCACAACATCTGACGGCATTGACCCATCAACCTCTTATCTCTCATTCACTCTCGCGTCGCAAGGCTCTGATCTGCACTTTTCCGCCTCCGATCTACATTTCTCAGTGGCAGATTTGACTTTCTCTGCCTTAGTTCTCCACTTCTCCGCCTCAGTTCTCCACGTTCTGTTGTTGTCGTCATCGTGCTAATTGTCGGTCAGATCTAGTGTCGAGGACTCGGCCTTCAACGACGGAGAGGATGCCGCGCCACCGCTGTTGATCCCTGCCCCTCTTCTCTCTCGTCCTCCTGTTTCTCATTCGCCGACATTCTTGTTTCTCCCACATTTTTCTCTTTGTGTTCTTGCAGGTCGCAGTTCTTAATTGTTGCAGGTTGCAGGTCTGGTTGACTGATTACAGATGTGAAGGCGTACTAGACAAAGTGGGAGTGGCGGAGAGATTGATCGCAGAAGGTGGAGTGGCTGCTGCGATCTGTGATTTTTAGGAGAGAGATTGTTGTATGAAAAATGTTGATTTGGTCCCTGAATTTGTGAATTTGTTGGTTTTCATGAATTGCATCTCGTTTTAAAAAGTAATTGTTCACATCTGTACAAATTTTTAAAAAGGTCCTAAAAGAGGGGGTTTTGCTATTTTTTTTAAATTATATTAAACATTTATTTTTCAATTAAAGGTTTTTAAGAAGTTTATTTAAAATTGTACTAAGTTTTACTAAAAAAGGAATTTCATACTGAAAGAAAATAAAGGTTGATATAAAGTTTATTTAAGGTAGGTTTATTGAGTTGATTTTTATTAAGTTGATATTGAGTTGATTTTGGGTTGATATTTCATTGATTTTGAGTTGATTTTTATTCAACATTGATATTGAGTTGAAAATGAGTTATTTTTAGTTTTTCACAAAAAATTATAAGATTTTCAAATAAGTTTATTTAAAGTTGATTTTTAGTTTTTTTAATATTTTTAGAGGTTAAAAGTTTTTACTAAAAAATTAGTTAAAATTTATTTTAAATTGTTATTTTATTTTTGAGAGGTTTATTTCATGTATATATGAAGTTTTTCCATTGATATTAAGTTAAAAATTGGTTTGCTAGTATATTGTGTTAAGTTAGTTTTCATTGAAATTTTAATTTTTTTGAGTTGATTAGAAATAAAAAAATTGAGTTGATATTGGTTTGCTTTTTCGGTTTTCTTTGAAATTCTAATTTTTCCAAGTTGATAAAAAATCAAAAGTTAGAGTTGATATTGAGTTAATAAGAAAAATAACTAAAAATAATAAAATATGGACTAATTCGAAAAAAAAAATACGAAAGGACTAGAATTTAAAAATTAAATAATATAGAGACTGAACTGCAAAAAAGAGATAAATAGCATGATCGCATCCTGGAAATTCGTATTGATTGTTAAAAATTTACCTCAGCATGTTAAGTTCACCATTCGTTCATTTTCTTGGAATAGAAAATTCAAATGGGGCTAATTTTGTAATCAGCCTACTAAAATTGATTATTAGCATACCAAACAAAAGGCCCATATTGTGACCCAAATTTATGATATATTCAACCAAAAACATAAGTTTGCGCGACAGCAACATCCTCGTCCTGCGTTGTTCAATAATATTCCATCTGGATTCGTTGTTAAATGAACATTATTAACAGTTGAACAAACCGATCTTAGCTCAGTTGGTAGAGCGGAGGACTGTAGTCGGAACGAAGCCCACAGCTAATCCTTAGGTCGCTGGTTCGAATCCGGCAGGTCGGATTATTACTTTTTTCTTTTCTAAAATCATTTTTCCTTCTTCCCTGCTCTATTTTTTTTTCTTTCTTTCCATTTGCCCTTTAAATTATGGGCTCATTACATGAAAAACAAAATTACACAAACTACCAAAAATTGTTTTTTCACAAATCTAAGGATCGAATACGAGGAATAACCACATGCCCATCATTCTACAAAATTAAACAGAACTCCCACATTAATGTCCAACAGAGAGAAACTTGCACTTAACCCAATGATGTTCCAAAACAACCTTGTATAATAAATATGAAATTATCTATAGATCGAATACGAGGAATTACCTCAAAGACTCCAAAATAACAACCTTGACATAAACCAAAACTCCCAATTATTCTTAAGACTTAGTTCACCTATGACCACAATCAAGAAATGACCTGTAAGAAACAATAACAGACCCTGAAAACTACCAGCGATAACTTGGAGAAACCCGAAAGAATCGAGGATGTATCCACACTCCTTTGAGGCGACGGGTCATGGAGTGTTCTTCATCATCATCAGGAACAATTAACCGAAAATGACCTCATCCTTATTTGGTTGTTGTACTAGTCTTGTCCCACAAGTTGTAAGAGAAACGTCTCCTTCCAATCCCAACACCTTCTCCATCTTCTTTGACAAGAAGTAATCCCTTCGAAGATAGAATGGCATAGTTTCTGCGTTGGGACAATCCGATCTCCTCATAACAATCTGAAACACTTCCACTCCCTTTTTTATTAAGATTGAAAGTGATCAACCCGTCGATTTCATCCATTAAATGAACTTCATCACCATGAAAAGTAGCACTTCTATTAGTCTTGAAACCAGTCCTCTTCATTGAATTCAGGACATGTTTTGTCCACGAAGTAGCTCCACGGACAATAACGTAGAGTTCTTTGCTATCAGATGATTTGTTCTGGGTAAAGAAACAAACAGTGCAATCAGGGGAAGTTGGAGCAGACGAGAATGCACCAAGGCAGTTCGAGAATTCCTTGATGGGTAGATTTGGAAGGTCAAGTTTAGCTTCGGAAAAGGGGCAGAAGAAGTAAATGGAGTCATTCCTGAGCACAAGAAGCCAACCCTTGTTAGAAGCAATGCAGGTGGCGCCACCATCGAGTTCAGGAAGATTCAGGGTGTACTTTTTAGCAGAGGCAGTGAGGAGGATGCACTTAGAGGTTTCGCCGTAGAGCATAAACCATGGTTGGCGAAAAGGAGAGCATTCAAGTGCTGAAGAAGAGGAAGATGCAGAATACCAGTCTTTACAGACACAGCGAAAAGGAAAAGGTTCAAATATGCCTAAGCGATCAGCAATTGAAGCCAAAATGTCAGACTGGAGTTGAACCTTGCATTTGGTTGCTGCATCATCGTCCTCGCTTCTCCTACCAATATAACTTCTTATTCATTTTTGTCCGATGCCTCAGATAAAGTCCCAATGAAATTGCAGATATAAAACTAATATAATTACATTTTCACATTTGACATTTTTAATTGATATTCAACATGAACAACATATTTTTGCACATAAATTAATCATTAATCAACATATTTATTTTCGATTAATGATTAATTTTGATTGTCCAGAGACTTGCAGTTTCTTGATTTAGGGTTTAGTGATCTTGTTTGGATGGATTTTCGATTCAAGCTTTTATTTTTCTTGAGTTTGTTTTATTTGATGTTTGTTTTGATATTGTGTGTGTTTTTTTTTGAAATCTTTGATATTGATATTGAGATGAGAAGACATTAGTGGCTTGTGGTAACTGGGTTTGCTCATGGTGGTTATGGTGGTGGTGGCCCGGTGTCGACGGTTCTGGTGGTGATTTTGAGAGTGTAATTTTTTTAAGTAAATTTATCAAAAGGGCAAAATTATCTTTTTGGACATGTTAGCATGTGCATGCATGCTATGTCAGCGATGTTGATGCATCTCTTCAGTTTTAGGAAACAGTGTTAAACGCTAGAGATGTAATAGAAAGCTTTTTTAAATATAGGGACGAGATAGAAAATTTTAATAAAATACAAGGACGCTACAATAATTACCCCAAATTTTAAAAGGTGATTGTGCAAAAATAGACAAAAAAAATAAAAACTATTTTACAAATACAACAACATTTGAAAAACATACCAAAAATAGAAAAAAATATATTCAGAAATACAACAGTTTAACTGCATGTTGATCGCGTTTTGACGAAACCATTTAAGCCAATAAAAAAGAGTACAACCCGAGTACATGGTACAACTGGAGTACATGTGGAGTACAACCAGAGTACAGAGTAGTGTTATGAAAACTCTGTTGACCATAAAAAACCGAGTACATGTAAAGTACAACTCAAATACAAATAGTGTTATCAAATGCTCTTTTTGACTAATATAACCGAGTACACGCGAAGAACAATACGAGTATAACAACAAAACTGAAACTCTTTTGATTAGTATAACCAAGTACATTTGGAGAACAACATAAGTACAAACAAAAAAAAAAACAAAACACAACAAAAACACTATCAAAATAGAGTACAAAATCAAAACATCATGTTTTTTTTTGTTATTCGAGTACAAAATGAAAACATGTAAAATACAAAGTCGAAAAAATGAGAATAAATCATAAATATTAATCAAAACAAGTACATTAAGAGTACATAATTGATTTAGCCGCAACACCTTGATGGCAAATCTGACACATGTTGGAGGAACTTAAACCTCTTTGAAATAATGAATACTTGATATTATCAATGAGCCCTTCCCTTAATCCAGGACCAACAAAACCCTTGCTCTGGAACCCCCAAGACGAGACATAGAACACCCTCCAATTCTTATTCTCAATAAAATTCTTAATCCAAAGAATCACAAACAGTGTCAATGCCAACAACTCCGGAGCCACAAACATCAGCGCAACTTCAAGAAAAATCACAACCTTCCCGTTCGTCGGCGCCACAGACAAAGAATTCTATCAAGTTGGAGTTGAAGCTTGAGGAAAATCAGGAAGTCCGCTTTTTTCCATAGAAAAAACGACAGAGAAGAAACAAATAGATCCAATTCTATAGGTAGCATGATTACACAAGAAGAAGAATGTTTGTCATAAACCTCCTAAGCATCATGCTACCTCTACCCACCTGCTATACGAGTCTAGTTACATTCCCTAGTGACTGTTGTGTTGTTTTCGTTCTCTTTATCACAAATATTTGTCTAGAATGCCTCATACATTTATAGAAAAAGTACTAAATTCCTCAAAGCTCCATAATCATTTTCCCAATCATATAATTTGTTCCATGAAATGATAACATGATCAGATACACAAATTAACAAGATAACAGTACCATTCATTTGAAAAAAAAAAACTTGACCGCCGTCAATAACAGGATTGAACAATATGTTCCTTTGTAATATTTTATTAGTAAATTCTCTTAAACTAAGATAACAAAACTAACAATTTCTATCAATAATAACATAACAACAGAAACGATAAATTATAACTCACTGAAAAGGCCAAATTAACCCTACCTATCGCCGCCGCCGAACATGCTACTCCAGGGGAACTTCGCCCTGCTCTCGACCTCCCAACCGCCGCATCACCACCTCTTCTCCTCCCACTCGCACTCCTCTCCTCCTGCCTTCCACCAAGCCAATGCTTCTTCTTCTCGCCTTCCTCAACAACACTGTCTCTCTTCTGCTTATTGACTCTCCTATTCCTCCTCCACGATCCTCAGGGGGTAGAGATCAAGAGAAATAGAAAGCGGAGCCCTGAGCGTGACGTAAGCCTTCTTATAATCAGGTTTGGTGATGAGAAGGCCACCGCGCTGCTTCTTCTTGCCTTCCATGTTGAGAGTACTAGCCTTCTCGACATCGAAGCCGTAGAGGGATTCAAGGACGCGCTTGATTTCGATCTTGAAGGCGAAAAAGGATGGTTTTGAGAGCGATTTATGTGATGTTAGTGAAGGTAGTTGGCAGGAGAAGCTTGATTGGGAGGTTAGCGAAGTGGATCACTCTTCTTCCTAGTCTGCTTCCCATTTATGGTGTAAGAAGTTGCAGTGCTTGCGTTATGTGCAGTGGTTTTCTTCTGTTTTGAGTTCCACACCAAATCCTTCCTCGCTCTCACACACCTCACACCGCCGCCATTCTCTTCCTCGCTAGGGTTTGGCGGACAGGGGAGAGGCTAGAAATAAGAGAGAGAGGAGAGGGAGGCGTAGATCGTGAAATAGAGAAAAAGGGTGTACAATGGGGATTTTTAAAACTAGTATTCAAATTCGAGTTATTTTAGTTTTTGTTATTTAATTTAAGGAGGTAATTATAATTTTAAAATTTATTTAATTTTGAATGTTATTACTTAATTTTAATCGGTTACTTAATTTTATGATAAATTAAGTAATCATAATTATTATTTAATTGTTGCTGAAATTATTTAATTTGAGTCTCAATTACTTAATTTATTAAAGGTGTCCTTAATAAATAATTTTTTAAGAGTTTTCATTGTAGTACCACCAGAAAAAAAAAAAGAAGAGAGAGAAAGAAAGTCTGGTGAGGGGATTTGAGGCGAGAAAATTTGAATATAAATTGTTGTATTTGTGAGATGTAAATCAAAATATTTTATAATGGTATATATATAATTTTTTCTTGTTGCATATATGAAATCAAAATGAGAAAAAAGGATAGCGAGTGTAATTTCCTTAGCTTTAAAAGTGTGACAAAAATGTTAATTTGACTAAAGTTTTTCTTATGAAATAAGCCTATAAAAAATAAACACTAATTAATTTCTAAAAATACCAAAACGGTTTGCCCTAAATGATAAATAAGAAGACTTTCACCTTCCGTTTGAGCATTATTCCTAGGGGTGCAAAAAAATCAAACCGAAACGAACCGAAGACAAAATCGAAAGGGATTGAATGATTATAGATGTTGAAATGTGAAAACTGAAAGGTTCGGTTTGGTTGGCGATTTAGTATTTTAAAAACCGAACCGAACCAAAAATTTGTTGAATATGAAAATTTGACTATTTATATTTATTTTGGATTTGATTTTAGTTTGTATTGTTGATATTAATTTAGAATTTAATTTTATTTTAAATATTTTATTTTGATTTATTTAGAAAATTAAGATTTTGAGGTGAAATGTAATTTATAAATGAAGTTTTTATTTATGTTTTAAACCAACCAAACCGACTTAACCAATAGCTAATCAAACCTACCGAATCGAAGAACCAACAAGTTTGATTGTAGATGACCAGTGAATAAAACCGAATCATTCAGTTAATGGTTTAACTACAAAACCAAACCAAACTAAATCGTGTCCACCCCCAACTATTCCCTCATTCCTAAAAAGATTGTCACTTTTTTTTACACAAAAATTAAAAAAATAATAAATGAGATGATATTATTCTTACTAATATAATTAATTAATTAATTATTATGGTTAGAATTTTATTAGACATTAAAAATTTCATTCATGTTTTTTTTTACTTCAACGCAATAGTGAGGGACAAAGATGAAAAAAGTATAAAAAATTTATTTACAAAAATGATAATTATTTTGAAATATTGCAAAAAAAATAAAAAATAAAAAAAAATAGTGAGACCACCTTTGTGTTTCGAAGAAGCAATTAACTTCTAAAAATAACAAAACGGTTCGTAGAATGTGAATTAGAAAAAGCAAAGGGCAAAAAGAAGAACGGTGTCGTTTTTCCCGTTGTTAAGGAGGTATAAATGATGCCGTGTGATCTCCACCTTCTTCGGCAACAAGCCAACCTCAAATTCCAGAAGCTCCTCCTCCTACTCCAGCACTCCAAGCAAAGTACGAAGCATCACTTCCCTTCTCCTCAATCCCCTCTGTATCATCGTCTTCAAAACCCTTCGCCAAACCTAATTCTCAAATCACTTAAACCAATCTGAAGGAGAAGCCTGATTGACCCATCAAGATGATGCTTCGAATTCGCAGTAGAGACGGCCTCGAACGCGTCTCTATAGACAACCCCAACATCACAATCTCTCAACTCAAAACCATAATTCAAGACCAACTCAAAATCCCCATTCACACCCAAACCCTATCTACCAATCAAAATCTCTTGTTGGTCAAATCCCCTTCCGATCTCCTTCGATTCACCGACATGGCCGACCCCAACACTCCTCTCTCCGCCCTCGGCATCGCCCACGGCTCCATTGTCTTCCTTGCCTACGACGGCGAGAGAACCATCGCTGGCCCGGCCATCATCCCTGCCGGGTCTTTCGGCCGCAAGATGACGATGGACGATCTGATTGCCAAACAAATGCGGGTTACCAGACAGGAAACTCCGCATTGTGATTCGGTGTCATTTGATAGGGACTGTGCTAATGCTTTTCAGGATTATGTGAATGAAACACTCCCTTTTGCGGTTAAGAGAGGTGGGTTTATGTACGGAACGGTGTCGGAAGAGGGAAAAGTGGAGGTGAACTTCATATACGAGCCACCGCAACAGGGGACCGAGGAGATTCTGATTCTTACGAGGGACTTGAATGAGGAGAGATTGGTAGATGCGATTGCTGCAGGTTTGGGGATGACGAGGGTTGGGTTTATTTTCACTCAGACTATAATGCAGGATAAGAAAGACTATACCTTGTCGAATAGGGAGGTTTTGCAGGCTGCGGAGATTCACGCGGAGAGTGAGTTGAAGGAGTGGGCGACTGCTGTGGTAAAGTTGGAGGTGAATGAGGATGGTGGTGCTGATGTGCATTTTGAGGCTTTTCAGATGAGTGATATGTGTATTAGGTTGTTTAAAGAAGGGTGGTTTGAGACCGAGATTGGGGAGGATTCGGATCCTAAGTTGTCTAGGATGAAAAAGGACGTTGTTGTTGGTGGGAAGGATGTGAAGGAGGTCGATAATGATTTCTTCTTGGTCGTTGTTAAGATCCTCGATCACGTTGTATGTTTCTCTTGAACTCTTCCTATGTATTTTTTTTAATGCTTCCCTTGATTAGTTCTGTTTGCAGCAAAAAATTTCCATTTTTAGTTAATAATCATAAATATGCTTGATTTCTGAATCTTGATTGTTGTGATTGATATATGATAGTGAAATCTATAGAGTATAGCGTGGAAAGAAAAATACTCATATGATAATAGGTCAAAGAAGAGGACACTTGCTAATTTTTCTTGTCCTTGTTTTTGTTCCATTTGGGTTTATTGATTTGCGCTAAGTTTTTTCCTTTCATTTTTTGTAGTAAATGAATAGTTCAAAACTTTGTTGAAAGAACTTGCGTTAGTTTTGGTTGGACTGCTATATGATGGCTTGTTCAATCTGAACTTTTGGGCTTTAAGGATTTTCATATGCAGTTATATTTTCTTTTGGCTTATGGATCGGACTATATTTAGGAGTTATTATTATATGGAGAAAGAATCTGGAAATTGTAATTAGTGTGCTCAGTGTTGTCAATCACTCTCTCTCTTAAGAGAAGTAGGACTTCAGGGTTTAGGTTCAGAAGTATTCACAACAAACACACACATGTAATGATGCAACAAGAGAATGCTAATAACTATTGTTAGTAATACCTTTCTGGGCCTTTTGGCCAAGATCAAGTGTAATTACTATTGTTAGTATTGCGTGGACATTAATCAATGCCCAGATTTGGCGATAAAAAGCAAAGTTGTTAGTTTAGTAGGAAAAGATGAGGGCCTGGGAAACAACGGGATTTTGAGATAACATATATGTGATTTTATGACTAGAGAACAACACTAACTATATTATCTATTGCTTTTTTTTCTTTTGGAGAGACCATCATTATGTAATTCATGAATCTTGAATATTATTATCTGGATCTATTGATGCTATTGCCTTTTTTTTTTCTTATTTGAAATACTTAATGACCTATTTTGTGGATTTTCAATTGTAGGGCCCTCTTTCATCAGCTTTTCCCATTGAGAACAGAATCACCCAAGTGACAATGAGAGCACTGAAGAGTCATCTTGACCGTGCAAAATCTCTCCCATTTGTGAAGAGGATATCTGATTTTCATCTGCTGCTATTGTTGTCCAGGATTTTGGATATATCGGATGTTCCAGCACTAGCAGAATGTGTTCAGACACAATCCGCAATACCAGAAGGTTACCAGCTACTGATCGAGTCCATGGCTAATAGCTAAGACATCTTGATGTTGCATGGCTGCCCCTCTTTTGAACAAATGCAATGCAACATCAAAATACAATGTTGCATTGTTTGAACTGGACTTCCGCGAATCTATATTGTTCTCGTCAGGCACACAATGTTGTCAAACAGGGCCTGTGTGCCGTTGGCAAAAGAAAAAGAGGGCCTGTGTGCGCTCCAGCAGTATAAATTACACACTGTCTATATGTCCTTTCAGTATAGTTATGTAAAATTATCTCTGAGCTAGTTGGTTTGATTTATCTTTTCATGATTGAGTGCCACTATCATGCTTCAGAAATTAAAACACAACTATCCTGGCACAAATATATGATGTCGTTTGTGTTCTTTTATTTTCTTGAACATTTGTGTGCTAATGGTTGTTTGGATGGATGAGAAGTTGACAAGGGAGTCGAACCCTTACATTTTTTATCGATAATTCACCAAAATCGGCATGGTAACCACCAAGCCAACTCACTAATCCAACACGTTGTTGATTGAGTGGCTCGACAGCCTAATTTAACTTTAGTTTTAGCTTCATTTACCCCGTAAAATACACATAAAATGTTAAACTTAACGGGATGAATCAAGAAATGCAACATCGAGTGTGCAGAGGCCTCACTAAATAGCTGCTGCTTGGGCTTCGCTCACGGTGGCCATTCCAAGTAACAACAAACCAAAACTCTCAATCACTATTCACTCCCAAGTATCTCGGCCATAAAACCGCTTTGTTGGCGGGAGATTTTGTATTTCATTAATGATTCTCCCAATTTCTCACTCCCCCCTCTCCTTTCCACTTCATACAAATTCTCTTTCTGTTTTCTTTTCTTTCTTCTCTGCCAATTTTCATAAACCCTAGGTGGTGGTCAATGGAGGACTCCCTGCAAGAACCCGAAACTTCCCGACAACGCTCCGTCAGTCTCTTCTTTTCCTTTCCAATCCATCCACAAATCTCAGCGCATTACACCTGTATTTTCTTAAATCCGAAATTAATTCAGTCGTTTTCTCAAACAGAAAAGGAGCAGGGCTGAGCCGGTTACCGGTAGCGATGCCAGTGGCGACAGTCCTAACCAGGCCGAGCGAGAAGCCTCCCCCGAAGACGATTTTGAACACGTTCGTCCCAGAGCTAAGCGCTGTCGTGCTGCAGAGTCTGCTTCCGCGGCCCTTGAGACGTCCGATCAAAGCTTGATTGGTAGTTTCATAGTTTTAGTTAGTCTTCCGATGTAGTCATTTAGGCAGGCATTTAAATTCGAAGTTGTTGTTGATTTTTTTTTTGTGGTTCCTGCATCAACCATCACCAGTAGGTTAGGGGTTTATGAATGCTCTTATTGAACCTTGTTTGTTTGTGTTGTGTTAAATTAGCTATTAACATCTCTATGATATGTTTTTTTTTTGTAAAAGTTCATGTGATTTATTGTATTTCTGTGCAGATTTTATCAAAGGCAACGGGAAACAAATTCCTCAAGTGGTGAAGCTATGGGTTGAACGGTATGAAAAGGATCCAAAGCCTGCTATGGTTGAGCTATTGACTATGTTATTTGAGGTAATTTTATTCTCGAACTTCTTGACAAATTATAGAATGTTGGGTAGGGTACGAGTTTGGATCCCTGAGATGATTTCAAATTGGTCACCTCATTTATCTGTGTTATTAGGCATGTGGTATCTAGTAAAATTTTCAATTTTTTCCAGGCATGTGGAGCTAAATTCTATATCAAGGAAGAGCTACTAGATGAAACTGATGTTGATGATGTTGTTGTTGCTCTTGTCAATCTCGCTAGAACTGTAAGCAATGTGTTTCTTTTCATCCTTGTGCTCTTTCATGTTGCTTCATGATTCTAAATCTTTCCCTAGGATAAAACTTAACTATATTGGTAGTCTAATTTCACGCACCAAAATTTTGTTCTTACGTTGTTTTATTAACCCATATTGAATATCTAGGGTGAGGTTGAAGACTATCAATTTTCAAAGAAGAAGAATTTCAGAAACTTCAGGGATAACCTTCTCCTGTTTTGGGATAATCTGATTGTTGAGGGCCAAAATGGGCCTTTATTTGACAAGGTTTTGTTTGAAAAATGCATGGACTATATAATTGCACTATCATGGTCAGTTATCAGTTTCGTTACTTTCTTAGTTTTTGCATAGTTCATTGCTAAACACACTTGGACTGAATTTTCATTGTTTTGACATTATTCAGTACTCCTCCAAGAATTTACCGTCAAGTTGCTTCTTTGATGGGCCTTCAACTCGTCACATCCTTTATATCAGTTGCCAAAACACTTGGTGCACAGCGAGAAACTACCCAAAGACAATTAAATGCTGAAAAGAAGAAACGAGTGGAAGGGCCTCGTTTGGAGTCTTTAAATAAAAGGCTCTCAATGGCTCATGACAAGATCCTTGTGCTAGAAGACATGATGCGGAAAATATTTAAAGGGAGATTTTTATATTAAAATTAAGAGCATTTAATTAGATAGAAGTTTCTAATTTCAGTTCCAGGATTAGCGATGTTACTAAATCAGCCTTCCTTCTCTCTTGCTGTTTTGAAGGTTATTTGTGCATCGCTATAGAGATATTGATCCCAATATTCGAATGCCATGCATAGAGTCACTCAGTGTATGGATTTTGTCATATCCATCACTTTTCCTACAGGATCTTTACCTGAAGTATCTTGGATGGACTCTGAATGACAAAGTAAGTTCCATCAA
>CAODLS010958042.1:0-10021 GCA_948243855.1 Flueggea neowawraea | reverse complement strand
TTTGAAGAGTGAAAGATTAGCCCATTGTGGTGCAGAGAGGTCACTACATGACAAAGGAGAACCATTTGAGAATACCCATTTGAGTCCTCTCCACTGACACAGAGGCACAGAAGTGTTCCATGAAGAAAGCAACAAACTTTCAGTGTTGCCCTGAAGTGAAGCTTTGATCTTTTCAAGTAGTAACTCGACATCTGGTGAAGGTGACTGTGAGAGGCACTTTGTTGGTACTGCAAAGAGCGTTGTGGTTATGAGAAGGGACATAAACAAAATGGGAAGCCTCAGAATCTCCATGAAAGAAGCCAGTGAGAGAAAGAGAGTTGGAAGAGGAAAGTTGATAGAACTGAGAGTGGGGGCTTTTTAGGAGTTCTATGAGTATGAAGGTTTCTTTCCTTCTTTCTTTCTTCTTTTCTTGAAAGTCTGACACTCTTTTGACTCTCTCTCTCTCTCTCACTAGCCTTTTTAATACTCTAGTCCTTAAGCTCTTTTGTCTACTATATGTCCATTCATAAATCTGATAATGGCCTTGATTATTTTCCAAATGGAAAGAAATTAAGAAATTTAACATATATTTTATAGAAAAAAGTTCAGTATATTCTTTTTTACTATTTAATGGAAAAAACAAATATTTCAATAATAATTATATTTAATTTTCTAATAGGTTAAGATAAATTTTACAATACAAAACATAAGGAATAATACATTTTTTAAAAACTAAAATAAGTTTTTTTATAGTAGAATTAAAATAAATTGAATATACACTATTTTAATTTTTCCATCTGTAAGGAAAATTTATATGCAAGGTATTCATCATAAATTAATAAAAACTAAGTTTCTTCTCATGTAATTGATTTTAAATTTTTTAGTAAGCATTAAAATTTTGTTTTAGTGAAAATTTGTTTTAAATAGTTAATTTTTGAGAAATTAAGTTCTTTTTTACTTTTTTATGAAGTTAGTTTTTGAAAAATTGGAAAATAGAATAGTTAAAATTTTCTTTAACTCTACATTCTCTCTAATCCAAACATATAATTATTTTTTCTTGCTTCTAATAAAATTTTATTTCTCTTCCACAAGATTTATTATTAATAGTTTGCACACTCTACTTTGTATTTGTTTCTTTTGAGCCGTTGTTTTGGGAAAAGTTTCTCCAACCCACTAAGACTCGTCTACATTATTCTCTCGTTCGTAGCCCTACACGTGTTAATGATATTTGATCAGCGGCTGGAATTTATGTTTGGATGGAGGGGTGGCGAGAGTAGATTTGTGTTTGGTGGTGTTGAACGCAGGGACCCACGTGTTTTGTGGGTCAAAGTACAAACTGCTGAATATAGAAATAAAAAGGTCAATCTATGTCCAAAAGGCATACTTTCAATGGGCCCATTTGAAAAGTCCTTTTCCAATTTTTTTAGGGTGAATTTCTCATTCGTTCCTGAGATTTGATATATTTTCTCATTAGATCCCTAATTTTACATACATTACTATTTAGTCCCCTAATTCTACTCTGTGAGTTGACATGCCATGTCATACTTGCTACATTGCACAAGGACCCACTATTTTCAATGTCAATTTTACCCTAGTTCAGCTGTTCTAAAAATTGGACTGGCTATTGACGCAAAGAAGGTATCAAGTTACCGGGAATGCACAAATAATAAATAAATAATACATACAAATGCCTATAACAAAGCCTTAGCTTTTGCTTCAACAATTTCGCCATGGAAAATAAAGAATCAAGATTATTTATATACTGCAATCAATTTAACCATGTAAACTGGTTCTCATTGGTGCCTAACCAAAATTGATTATTTATTGAATAATCAAAACACAAAATCAGAACACGGGTCTTATTGACGATAGAAAATCAAAACTTAAAAATTTGGGTATTTATATTGAGCTCCTACTCCATCTTCATTTACGTGTACTTAAGCACCTCTATCTTATAATGGAGATTCATGTTTATAATCAATTGAGTGGGAAATTCAAGTCATTGGTTTTGATGATGGAAATTTAGGAAAATGATAACAGGTTTGTGCTATGATAAAGGATGCAATGCGATGACAGTAGTAGTACTATGTAGTGTCATTAGAACAGGATCGATCGATCAAACTGATGAACCGTTGAACTAGTCAGTTAATAAGCCTGATTCATATTATTAGATCAGTTTGTAATCGATCCGGTTGTGAACTGGTTATAAATCGATAAATTGGCTGGTCGAACCGATGAACAACCAGGTTTTAAAAACCAGTTCTCATATTTTAAAAATTAAATATTAAAACTTTTTGTTTAATTATGTAAGAATTTGAAATCAAATACATAATTTACATTGTATTTTATGAATTAAAAGACTTAATTGCTTCATTTTTAATATTCGTTTTATTTATAGAGTTGTTCAATATATTTTTTATTGAAAATATGTATTTTTATATTTTTTATTTCTACGATTCGACTAGTGAATCACCTGTTGAACCGATGAACTAGTGAATTGGTCTCACGTCCAATTCGATGGTTCATCCAATCCTGATAAGGTTGGTACTATGTTTAAGAGAGAGGGAGAGGGGTACTAGAGCAATTTTAACTTTTTCTTTTTTAATAAAAGAGGACGGAAAAAAAAATAGAGTTGATTCTTAAGGATTGAAGATGCAATTTTTAACATAGCACGGACCCAATCAAAAAATATATCAAACCTTAGGGTCCATCGGGTAAGGTGCCATTCTTTTGTGTACTTTAAGCATTTAATGTTTACTATTGACTATACTGTTTTCATTTTCCAATAAAGATTGGACTTTTTTATTTTATTAAAAATTGAATTATACTACTACTATTGTCATTATTATTGAACAATTTTTGAATTGGACCATTCTATATCTTGGCATAAAAAGTATCATAATTATATATTCTCTTATCATGACCAAAATAACAAATTCTACCTTGACGTAAAACTTTTACGAATAACAAAATTTTCTAAATTTTAACTTCTCTATACTAAATAATCAAATTTGAGAATTTGAAAGAAGAGTTGTCCAAATTGCTCTACTACTTTCTGGATGGTGCAAAATCATGTTTATAATAATGCTATTTTCCTCGTATTTTTTCTTCAATAAGAAAATGTAATATATTGAGATAAAATATATATATGTAATTTATTGAACATTAATTTGTTATAAACAGTATAACTATACTAAGGTTTCAATATATATATATATATAAGCTTTCAGCTAATAAGTTAGACAAAAATATGCAATCTAATAACAATCCTACCATTGAAAAGGATAATCAAAATTTTCTTTTAGGTTTTGTTGCTTCAATGTCTCAATAAATCACTTAAATTTGACATAGTCATTTAATCACAGCAAAGGTAATTGTTTCCTATAGCAAATAATGAAATTTACCAAAAACCTTGATCAAGAAATACTTTGATAAGGAAAGCCATTAATTGTTGATAATTTTGTAGCACATCCTAGGCAAATGGTGCACAGCTACCTTAACATGCGTTTGGTCAGTGGGGAAAATGTTTACATGGGATTTTGAATTATGGTATTTTTGGCAACACTTTTTCTCGGAGGAAATGATCTTGGGCTTGTTTGGCATAAGTAGTATTTTGTGTAATTTTTATAATAATTAATAATAATTATATAATAAAAAATAATATCTTTTTAATAAATATTAAATACACAACATGCTAAATATTATGTTTGTCAAATGAGCCCCTTGCAATGATTCAGACTGCCCACAACTTCAATGACGGTATTGCCAGAAACCAGCCTTTCCAAACCTGTAGACCAACTTGTAAAATATGTGCATCGTATAGTGGGACACTACACACTAGTTTTTTTTTTTTCGATAACATCATACACTAGTTTAACAACCACACTAAAAATATAAACATACTAAATAAAAGGTTTTGAGAAATGTTTGTCCAAATAACAAGATTATCATTGCTGGTTACACAATTGTTCATCATAGCATAACTATCAGGGCCGCCAAAAATCACCAGCGAGAAAACCACATTGAAAACCATAGTGGTTATGATCTAAGTGAAGGCATTTTCCCCATCTTACATCATGCATGAAGCAAATAATAGACATAGATGTTTGAACTATCACCAACTAATTAATTATGTGTTTTGGCATATTAATTTACTGTATTGATCATATTAACATATTGATTGAATATATTTGTCCTCATATTACTAAAAAAATTGTCATTTAACCCATGGGTGTAGTTTCGCTAATGAGCAAGTATTAACTTATACGATAGGTTTTACGTTCAAACTTCACAAGATGTACTTACAAAAATTAATTTTTGAAACACCTGAGATTGTGCATTAGAAGGCACTTTTTAGACATCCCAAGATTTGATAACCATAATTTAAAGGACTATAAAGAAGTTTTCCTCGACCAAAGAAAAGTAAAATGAAAAATTAACAAGAGGTTATTCGATTAAAATTTCGCAACATGTCTGATTAATTTAGAATGTTTTGGTTGCATTTCACTATTCAAACTCGCGCCAATCCAAGCAATCATTTGTTTTGCCCTTTAATCGTCTTTATATCATCTCTTTGAGGCCCCTTGCTCCATTATTCCATGCCTTCGGTTTTTGATAAGATTTGAAAAAACAAATGGCAAACATAATGTCGGATGATTATTGGTTCTTCAAGTCTGATTCAAATAATCAAAGAATTAAGTGGAAAAATTCTTCTTCAGATTACTCAAAGTTTAGAACATTAAGGTAAAATGAGAGTATATGTGATTAATAAATTTAGAATTATTAGTGAGCTAAAAGAGATTTTATTAATATAATGAATAATACAAATAAATATTAAGAGTAGTTTACTACTAATAAATTAGAACAATATTGAAGCAAATCAACAATAGCTTGTAATTGTTTTCCCTTTTAACATCATCATGGATGTAAATAGCAGAATCAATTATAATATCCGTTGCTCTCAATTGAGGAGTTCGTACATGGATTTGGAGAAATCATTGATGTCTAGATTGAAATCCAAATGCATTATTTCATTGACCAAATCTTTGTCACTTTATATAGTCTTTTATAATGAAAGTAGAAGCACTAAAATTTGAAAATCAAATCAAGTCCACCTTAACAGAAGCCGCATGGCAATTATGTGTTGATGGATATTTTTTGTGCATGCAAACTTTTGTTGGGCATGTGAGAAACAAACTATGATTATATGGCTTTTTGGTTGTCGATCAGTTCACTAATTAATATCAGGAAAGAAATTCATGTTCATTGTTCATACATATAGGTTTCTTCATTGGAAAAGCAATTCCAAATATGCTAATACTGTTCTAACGGGAATTTTAATCCGACAACATCATGGTTATGAACAAATATTGTTGGTCAGTATAGAAAAAGTAAATTTAAGTTACTAATAAACTGTTGGTTTACTAGTTGGTATGTTGGTCTTATTAGGGACGGACTTAAGGTGGTTGGCACTGATAAGGTCTCATATATATATATAGTTTCGTTATAATATTTTTTAAGTTTCTGAACTTAAAAAAAATAAACAATTAAGTCATTAATTTGATCATCGTTCATTCATCTGTCATTAGTCATTGCCAACTTCCATGACGCCATTCAGCGGTGTCCTTAGATGAAAATAATCATGGGTTTGTCACTAGGTCTTATATTGATTATCTGACAAAAATTTAAGAGTTCAAATCTCAGATAAATTACTTGTTAAGAAAGGGAAAAAAACATTAATGTTATAATTTCCGAGATCATCACTCACACATTGTTAAAAAAACAAATAAATTCAAATCACGACATACGAGTGCGAACCTCCAAATAGAGGGAGACAAAGATGTATTGAGGTGGTGATACAGTAAGTCAATTAAATTTTGATATGTCGAAATTTGGCTTTTGTAATAAGCGAATTTTCATGGCTTTTGATCAAACTCTTACCGACTTGAACACTAAACTACTCACGAGCAATTTAACTTATTGTTGAAACTTGGGTCATTAACAAATTTTGATTTGAAATTAAGTTATAATACTTAGATTATAGATTCGAACATAAACCCAACTCTTTCTAAACTAAACACCGAGTTGTTCGCCGGTGGCTGATGAAACAAGGACGGAAAAGTTTAAGAGTTGTTTAATTGAGAAAATTTTCCATTTTTTTTATTGGAAATATGACTTGAACACTGTAAAATTAAAATTAATTGCAAATGTATCCTATCAAGAAAAAAAAGTGGACCATGTTTTTCAAGACTGTGCTAAGATTAGGACTTAGTTTTTGCTATGTTCTCTTAGTGGTGTTGGTTAGCGGTGTTAGTGGGCATTAGTACTCCCATTTCCATGTTTTGTAGTTATGAAATTTGTGTATTAATATGTGCTTAATTGATCAATGAAATGTGAGTGTTCTTCCTTTTTTTTGTCTCTTCTTCCATAAAATTTCTAACATTTTTTAAGAAATTAGAAAACAGAAATGAAAAAAATAAAAATTTTGTTAAAAAAACATTTTGATTAGAAAATACTTTTGTTTCTAAATGTTTTCAATTTTTAGAAAATAAAAACAAAACAAAAAATAAAAAACAGAAAACTATTTTCTAAACTAAACATAGCCTTAATTTTGGAGAAAGAAATATGAAAATGATTATCATTTGATCTACAGTGTTGTGTATTTCTTCATCTGTTTCAGTTCAATCCTTGAAAAACAGGACAATGCTATTTACCATATATAAGTTTAATATACTTATCACTGACAGTCTACCAGTAACTTAACCATAAGAAATGGAATTGGTAAGGAATTACCAATAATCCCCACAAGAACATGATCCATTCTCAAAGTGGTGGAAGCGCTTCCTGTCCCTTACAATGATCTGACGATTATATATCTTTGATATCAGTTTTATTGATGAGTGACAGTCTTCACAAACCCGCAGGTTCTTAACAATCCGCAGAGATGTTTGAGGGCTCGTGCTGATTAAGCCGAATGCAATTGCAATCTTTTCGCTATGATAGTGCAACACAGTTTCTTTATCTTCCTCTTCCATGTTGAGGAGTACTTGTGTGGTGTTTGGCCTATAGCCTGCAGATTTCAATCGATTCGCCATTTCCTCCAACATCGAATGGATAGCTTTAGCTCTCGGTTGGGAATCGTCCTCAACAAGGAATTCATGAATTACTCCGTCGAGCTCAATCCAACTGCATCCCGGATCCTTTCTTATATCAATTTCCTTCATTTTCAGCCTCACCTCCCTAACTCCTTCCCAATTCCCTGAAGAGGCATACATGTTGGATAGAGCGACGTAAGATCCACTGTCATGGGGATACATGTCCATCAAAACATTTGCAACGCGTTTTCCAATCTCAATGTTTCCATGCATTTTGCAAGCACCAAGCAAGGCCTTCCATATCACATCATCTGGTTTAATTGGCATGTTTAAAATAAGCTGCTCTGCCTCTTCCAATAGCCCAGCGCGGCCTAATAGATCAGCCATGCATCCATAATGTTCTATTTTAGGTTCCAAACCAATAACATTGACCATGTGATCAAAGAATGCCCGGCCCTCTTCAACTAAGCCAGCATGGCTACAAGCACTAAGCACACCAATATAAGCACCATCATTGGGTATAACACCAGCTTGTAGCATCTTCCAGAAGTAATTGACCGCCTCCTTTGCTCGACCATGCATAGCAAGACCACCTATTATAGCACTGCACGTAATAGCGTTCCTTTTATTACGTATTCTCACAAATACTTGAATAGCCTTTTCAACACTTCCACACTTGGAATACATATAAATCAAAGCAGAACCGAGCACATCATCAATCTCAATTTCATTCTTCTCAGCATACAAATGCACCCACTTTCCTAACTCTAGCGCTCCAAGCCGAGAAATTGCAGGAAGAATACTAACTAAAGTCACATAATTCGGAGATACATCACTCAATTGCATATCACGAAACATATGTATTGCCTCCTTAAAATACCTATTTTGTGCATAACCTGAAATCATCGCATTCCACGAAATCACACTTCTATGAGGCATTTCATCAAACAACTTCCTCGAAGCCCCTATATCTCCAATCCTCACATATCCATCAACCATGACATTCCACAAAACAATAATACCCTCTTGCCTCCTCTTATCACTCATCAATTTCCAACCATTACTGTAATGATTAACATACTTATCAAACAAAACATGAGCATCACTCATAACCCCACACATGACATACATTCTAACAAGGTTACTAGCAACAAACTCATCACTATCCAATCCCAGTTTCACAACAAACCCATGAACCTGCTTTCCCTCTTCGACCCTTCCTAATACAGCACAAGCCTTTAACACTGAAGGGAAAGTGAACTCATTTGGCCTTACATCACCAACACTACACATTTCACAAAAGAACAACAAACTCTCTAATGGGTCAGCAATATTACCGTCATTGTCATCAGTTTCAGTGAAAGCTCTAATAATGGTGTTCCATGAGAAGCAATTGGGTTCTTGCATGTGGGCAAAGAACTTACGCGCATAATTGAGATTCTTGTGTGCAGAGACGGATAGAAATTTGAGGATTTCAGCCGCGGCGAGAGGGTCGTGGATTAGTCCTGTTTTGATGAAGTGGGCATGGATTTGCTTGATGTCTTTGATGGTTTTGCATTTTGCTATTTGCGGGAATTGTGAAGATGGGTGTGTCAGTGTTGGTGTTGTGGGTTTGTAGATTGTGGAGTTCATTGTTGAAGCACTGGAGGTGTTTAGAGTGTGAAGCAGTCATTGGTTCTCGAGGTTTCTGTCTAAGGACTGAAAAAGTCAGGCACTGGTTAGGCTTAATCTGTGTGGGATAATTCGGATGTTAACTTCGGCAAAAAAAAAAATTCGGATTTTAACGGTATGTTTAGTTTCCATGTTCCACGTTAACTGTAATAACGACTAACCAACAATATGTAGGTTATAATGTCAAAAAACTATCTGTCGGTTATCTCTATTGTCTCCTGCTAGTATTTGCCAAGAATTTAATTCTTCAAAATTATCTAGAGGTTTTAGCCACTAATCCATAATTAGAGAAAATTTGTAACTATATTATTACTTTTTTTAGAATCTACAAATCATATATTCAATCACTTCAACTAACCTAGTTAGAATATCCGGATGCGGTCACTGATTCTAAATACTCTAACATTCTATTGAAAAATACTTCAACTAACCTTAAGTCACTATTATAACTATTGCTTTAATTATAGCAGAATAACTATTATAACTATTACTTTAATTATAGTAGAAAATTTATTAGTTTGTGCCCGTTGGTTTCACTCCTCAAACCAGGGAGGTTGTCCACATTATAAATGTGGTTTTCTTTCTCCTGAGAATTTTGATTGTACTATTTGCATTTGAATTGTTATTGGGTTAATTTTGCTCAATAGTTCAGAACAAAGATGGGAAGAATTAATTGTTCTATTTTATTTGGCTAACAATTTTGACCATGACGAATCAATTGATTTAATGTAGGCATCGCTCTTTCCTTTTTCCTTCCCCCAATTTTAGCCCTATCAGTAGTGATTACTCCCGATCCGAAGCACCCCTTTTCCATTCATAGAGAGATTCAATTGTCAAAATCAATAAAAAGGCCATCATGGACCAGGATCCAAACAGATTAATCTTGTTGGGTTTGACCTAACCTTATTCGCTTTCAGAGGATTCGGAAATCGTTTAAGGAATTTTGTTAGGTCTAGAAACAGAGGTATTGTCAGTTCTGAAACCGACAGTTTCAGTTTATGAAATGTGAGAATCGGAATCAAACCGTAGTTTCTAAGGTTTGGTCCGGTTTCAATTCAGTTCGATTTCAGTTTTAACGAATTTTGACCGGTTCAACCGCCGTTCGATTTCAGTTCGGTTCCCTCTTTTTTTTTTCTTTCGAAATTTTGTTTTTAATCCGTTATTTTATCCCGTCAATTTTTTTCCGGTTTGTAAATTTTGTTATATTTAATAATTAACTATATTACCAATAATACATTGTATTCCAAAGATTTTTATTAATAAATTTCAAACAAATT
>CAODLS010958031.1:0-11178 GCA_948243855.1 Flueggea neowawraea | reverse complement strand
TTAGGAATCTGTCCAGAGAATTTGTTTCCAGACAGCAAAAGAATCATGATCTCATTTGCATTTCCAATGTTATCAGGCAACTGTCCGGAGAAATCATTCCTTGATAATGCAAGGAGGGATAAGTTGAGCGATTCAAAGAGATGAGGTGGAATTGAACCTGCGAGGTTGTTGTTTGAAAGAGTTATGCTGCCATGATTGTCCATTTCAGCAAGCCATTGTGGGAATGGTCCTTGAAGCATGTTTTCACTCAAGTCCAACAAATCGAGAGCCTTCTGCGTGGCAATCCAGGCCGGAATTCTCCCTGACAGCCGCACGATTTCAAGGACAGCTTAGATAACATACACTTGGGCGCAACTCCCACACTGTTATTCCAGGTAAGATTATTATCTCCAAGAAACAGGTCCTTGAGCCCCTTAATGTCAAATAACCATGTTGGAATTTTCCCTGTAAGCAAGTTGTTTTCTACTCGGAAAGTTTGCAGCTTGTCTAGTTTCTGAATTGAAGATGGAATTCCACCAGAAATCCTGTTATTGCTCAAAGCCAAAGTAGTCAAATTGCTTAAAACACCAATATTGGTAGGAATCTCCATTGAAAGAGCATTGTCTCTCAAGTCCAGTATTTCCAACGACTGCAAATTTGGAATAGAGGACGGAATCCGACCCAAGAGTCTGTTTCCTCGTAAAGAAAGCTGCTGCAACTTAGTCAGGTTTCCAAGCTCTTCAGGAATCTGTCCTTCCAGGATATTGCCGTCCAACTTCAACACTTCCAAGTTTAGGAGAGGACCCACTTCTTTGTTCAGAAACCCACTTAGTGAATTACTGCTAAGGTCAAGATACTGAAGATTTCGCAACCGGAAAAGATGTGGAGGAAGGGAGCCAGAGAACTGATTGAGCATCATGTCAAGATGAACCAAATGGGTCAGATTGAAGAACATGTCAGGAGGTATTTGACCCTGCATGTTGTTTGAGGACACATCAAGTACCATCAGGGTTTTGATGGTAAAGAGAGAAAACAGCACAGAAGAAGGCAGTGGTATTGGATTTGGAGACATGACTAAGGAGTGAAGGTCAAGAGCAGTGACAGAAGATGAGAGAGAATAGCAGGTAACCAGTTTGTTGAAATAGCCAATGATAGTGACGAGAATATTCACACAATACATGCCGAAATGAGGACAACAAAGTGGTATCAGAGCTCTCTTGTTCTTGAGGGACCTGAGAGTATAACTTATATCCACTATCATGAAGAAAAAGAGAAAAAAAAATATAAAAAGTCTTTTTTTATGCAAAGATTAGTTCTCCTCTTTAATTAGAATGAAACTATATCCATAATCATACCCATAAACATATCCATAACCATAATCATGGTTATAACCATAAATATAACGACTATGCCATGACAACAACATAAAGTCGGGAACGACGATCATGCCAATAACAGGAAGTCAGAAACGACAACCATGCCAATAACAGGAAGTTGGAAATGACGACCATAACAACAATACAAAGTCGGCAACGACGACGATGACAATCGTTCATCACCATCAAAGTCAAGAAGGAATGTTGAAATTGCCTTTGATAGTGATGAGAATATACCCACATTTTATGCTATGTTGAGTTATGCATTATCACATATGTGTATTCATATTTAATTAGTGGCTCATGTCTCAAGTTTATGCTAAATTTTATGACCATATTTATGCTATTTTTTAGGCATAGTGGACATATTTTTCTAATTTTGTATTAGAACTTCATGTATATAAATTCATCTTTGTTAATGAATATTACGCCACTTTTATATCCCCACATCATACACCAACACAGTTCCCAAGTGCAGCAGTCAGTGGTTGAGGTCCAAGAGTAAAAGCCAAAGATGGAATAATCAGATAAGGATGTGATGGAGTTGATAAGAGAGGACTTGAAGTGAAGAAGGGCTTGTTTGTGATCATCAGGACAGGAAGAACAGACTGTTGTGAAGAGGAAGAAGAAAGAAGAGAGAAGGCCAACAAATTTGGTCATTGGTGTGTTGCGTAATTCAGAATGTGAGATTGGAGTGGAAAATTATGGAAAACTTGTAAGAAGTTCACATGTTGCACATAAGTAAATGGTGCACTGAAGTCAAAGGATGTGTGAGTTTCAACTTTCAAAGTTGAAAAGAATAAGAAAAAGAGGAAAGAAAAGAGTGGGTTCGTAGATTGTCTCATTGTTTTTGTTTGTTGGTAAAAAAAACCACTGACTAGTTCAGTGGGCACCTTTCTGAGAAACAATTGATGGGAGAAGTTGGTGGTTTTGTATGATGAGAAAATTGACTTATCCAATAATATCTCATTACACCACTATTTCTACATCCCCTTCGTTTGCTTTTTTTTTTAGTTGATCAAGTTTTACCTCTGTTTATCTGTTTATTTATTTATAAAAAATGTGCAAAATTAGAGTGTTAGTGATTATTAAAACTCTTACTCTTGGACCAAGTGTTAGTGTGCATTTTGTGTAAGTTTTCATTAGTATTTGCATAATATTTAATGTGCATTTTCATCTATAATTCTTTGTTTTTATGTTGTTTTATGGTTTGTTTGGCTTAGGGGATGATTTGGTGTAAAGGGACTGAATTTAGAGCCGCTTTGTGTGAAAAGCGGATTCTGAAGTCTATTGCATGGCCGTGACGAGATGGGTTATTCTGAGAGATGCTGACAGAAATTAAATTTGACATGCCAGAGCATGTTTTGACAAATAGATGGGCAAAGACGTGGGTATTTGAAGAGGAAAAACTGAAGTCTATTAAGAGGATCAATTTTGGAACATTGTTGAACAATTTTTATTAGGTTACAATTGATTTGCTCATATAAATAGCAGTTACCATATTATTTTGTTCTCACTCTTTTCTATTCTGCAACTTGGACGGCAAAGACAACCATACTCAATTGTGTTCTTATTTCTTCTATGTGTTTTTAAACTCTTTCTAGTTAAGATTAATCGAGGTTAGACTTCATTGAATTGTGAGGATATTTGTGTTAACTGTTCTTAATTCATTCACATATTTATTTGATTCTTGTTCTTCAATGTTTCAGTATTATTTTGTTGATTGATTTAATATCAGCTTGTTAGATTGATTGATGAAATAATATTTTGCCAATTAAGACTGTAGATCTGTGATTGCATGTTCTGACACTAGTGATAACTTAGCTTAATTCAGGTAGATGCACTGATTATTGTTAAGGGAATTAAATAATCTAGTTTAAATGAATTGCGGTGTCCGAGTTTGTTGGCTTGAGTAAGGTGTTTATAACTGTTAATCTTGCTAATAAATTGAACTCTGCAGGGTGTCCCAGGGGTTGTTTATTGGTTAGGAAAGCAGTTTGCAGGGCGTCCCGGAACTACTGAAACATTAAGTAAATATTGGTTACTAAGTGTGTCACTTGTAACTATAACTTGCCTATGTAAATAATTGAGATTTATCTTTTGTTCCTATGATAAATTCAAGAAGTGATACCGAGACGACACTTTGACTAGGCCTTCATACTATTGATTTCATTTAATTTATTTATGAAACAGTTTACTGTTTTCTTTATTTGTAATTTAAGTTTAATTTCGTTACCCACAAACTTTGTTCCAATCAACTTTATTATTTACTATTTTCTTTTGGTAATTCAGACTTAATCTTTATTGATTCCTATGGATTCGACCTACTTACCACTGTATTCATATTTATATTCTGAGTAGGTAATTTAATTTGTTGGTTTGGCACCCATCACCAAGGATCAGTTTACTTACTGTGAAACCAATAGCTTATTGTCAAAATTTGCATTTAATTTAACATTCAGATTCGAAACATTTTATGCATACTCCAACCTAAGATCTTTTGCACACCTTTTTTGTTGTTGTTGTTGTTGATCGGTAATAAATTATAAACTCAATAAGAGCTATAATTATGCAGTTGATGAGATGAATGATTCATTTTCGAGCTAATTATGTTAGTTACTAGTATAAACCCTTTAATTTTGAAAAATAGAAATACATATTCCCTAATTAGTATAATATCAACCTAATTAATATTCAATTGTTTAAATACCATACTGTTAATCTGTAGTTGAAAAACACCACATTTAATTAAATAAAAGTCAATTTTATTATTTCATTTGATCTTTTTTTCTCTTTCATAATTTTTCTCTCTCTTCCTCCCTCACATCCTCCTTTCTCTCTCATCCTCTCCACTCTCAATCTCATCTCGAACAGTCCAAACCTTAACAACCCAAACCCTCCGCTGCCGCCTCTGCTTCTGCTTTTCTCTCTCTTCTGCGAGACCGGTGCCTCCTTTGTCATCTCTGTTCTCTCTCTCCGTAGATCTCGGTGGCTTCTCTCATTCTCTCTCCTTCATCATCCTAACTCTTCACATATCTCCGTCGTGCTCTCCTCTTTGTCGCTACAGCGTCTTTGTTGATTTGCTCGCCACCGTCTCTCTTCAACGTTCTCTGTCGCTCCTCTTCCTCCCTCGTCACACTTTGTGTCACATCTCTTGTCTCCTTCTGTCATGACCCATTCCCCGGACCATGACCGGTGTACGATGTGAACCGTCTATGAGAGTCCGGCCCATCCCGCACAAGCCTCCAAAGTGCATAACTTCTACCTAATATCATATTCAAATAAATAATAAAATCAAATAAAAGTTTAAACCTTATTTAATTAAAACAAAACATATATAATATTAAGTGCAAAAATTATTTCAAATTAAAACATTTGAAATGTCAGAAACAATAATAGATACAAAAACAAATCCTACAGGAACCCGGTGTGGAGCATCTAACAAATCATACAAACGGGGCCCGATCAGAAGGGCTTTCACTACCAAGCCAAATAACTCCTCACTGAGCGAAGACTGTCGATGATCGAAATCACCTCAAAGACAGAGTTTAACAAAAACAAAACAAAGAAAAGGGGTTAACTCAGTAGGGACAAAACTCCAGATCGCCTCATACGTGCCTCACAAAGACTATTTTGAAAAAGTTCAGAAATACCGAACGCAGATATAGCCAACATATATGCATATATATACACGCTACATAAGTAATAACGATTCAAAAAACCGCTTTCAAATTGTTCGCAATCAAAGCAAACAACATGCATGAAATCATTTTCTGGAACTAACCAAAATCTTTTCCAGAGTATTTTCAAATTAAACCAAAGTTAAGATGTTTTAAAACAAAGCAAAGTTCTTCAGAAAACCTTTATTCTCAACAAAGGTTCCAAAACAAAAACATTTTAAGATGAAACAAAACTTCAGAAATCCATTCAAAGTTGTTCTCAAACGTTTCAAAAACAAAACTCAAAATCTTTGTAGCTTTTCTCAAAAACTTCAGAATCAAAGCTTTACCTTGTAGGCATCATAATACTAATAGAATTATTTTCAAAATCAAAACATATTCCATAGATATCAGAGTCAAAAACATATATCAAAGATAAAGGACCATAAATATAGTGTGATGTGGTTTGTGCTACTCTACCACCGTATAATGATTGTAACTCTTCCACTAATTCATAATCCAATCATGTGTCTGATCAGGACAACATGACTACCAACTACCCTGGTAGCTGGATATATCATGCATTAGTATACCAAATACTACGTACCCCGTATCATAGGCTTCCTGTCTCCAAAACATATACATAATATAATTAGATCAAAAATATAACGGTCATGTGACCGAGCATATCAAAAACAAAGCAGATACATAAGATATAGCTTATATATAAAAGTCCAAAACAAAGTCACTAATTTTCTAAAACAATTCCATAATTCAAATATATATATAAATATATATTTGTCTTTTAAAAACAAAATCTTTATTTTAAAAAGACGTTTGAAAACTCAAACAAATACTGTTTATCGAAAATATATCAACGTACCCAAGATAGGGTTCATAAAAAAAAGCATGCGTATCCGAATTAAAACAGAGAGAGAGGATATATACACACATATATATCAGTTTTTGAAAACAGAGTTCGAATATCCATTCACCAAAGTCAAATTATTAACTTAACCAATCCTTAGATTAGTCCAATTTCAGAATATGTGATACACATTAAAAATAGATATATGTTAAAGAGACACAACCTATGTGCCTGAAGCTGTCATCCACTCACCTGGATACTGAGCTTCCAAATTCCTAAACACTGACCACCGGTCGATGGCTGGTCATCTAAGGAACTGAATCGAGCTTAAACAAACATTTACAACACATCAAATACAATGACTGTGGCAATACAAAAGATGCATGAGATGCAAATGCAGAGTCCAACGCCAACGACGTTAGAAATCCTATTCAAATCGAAAGTCTATCGTTCATCGACATTCAAACTTCAATGTACTAGGACAATCAAGTCTCCAAACTGTTCAGAGTTAATTAATCAATACCCAATGTATTTCTATTATCAAATCAACCTCCAAAACATTTAGAATTTTTTTTTAATCTCAAACTTACAAAATATCAAGTTTCATCTCTATGGAAAAATTATCTCAAAAATCCATTTTCCTATTCAACCAATAAAAATCAGTTTCAAACACCTAAACTGATCAAACTCAACCTTAAGAACTCAAATCTATGGTTGGTTTCTCAAAAACAACTCAAAATCATCAAGGATTTACACAAACCCGAATCAAACCCTAGCCCATTTAGAGCAACCTCAAATCTTTTGATTTCGGGCTTAATCTAGGTTCCTCTAACCTCAAACAATCATAGATAATCATTACCTAACATCCAATCCAACAGAAACAATCCCTAGATACAAATTTGAACCATAGATACAAATTCGGCCCAAAGAGAGATTCCAATATTAATGCATGAAAATGATGAAATAAGAGGAAAGGAAAGACGATCTTACCTTGAAAAATCATCCTCTAACAATCCCTTGCATCCCTCTCATCAAAATCACCAAGAATCAAAATCCTAAACCAGATCGGGCCAAAAAATGATTTAGAAATTTGAGGCATCAAGCGGAAGAAATAAGGAGGCTAGAAGCTTGATATTACCTCTAGAGATGTTAAGGAATGAGGATAGACCATGAGAGAGAGTATCAGAAGAGTTGAAAGTGATTTGGAGTGAAAATGAGACAAAATGACGAAAGGGTGGGGTGAGAGGTATTTATAAAGGCAGACAGATCAAAACGCAACATTTCACTGAATTACAAAGTCAACGCACGTTGCACCACATGAAAGCGTATGTTGTGACTCTTCTACGTATGTTGCACCGTATACTGTGCATTTAGACGTGTTCAGATTTCAATCCAGAAACTTCGTATTTTCCAAAATCCATGATCAATGTACGTCATACCCAACACAACGTACATTATGCCTGTTCTACATGCGTTGTACCTTTCACAACATACATAGTCGGCATAAACACCTCACAGATCATTCTCAGTTCATGATCTACATGCATGGCTCCTCCTACAACGCACATAGATGGCTTACACCGCCCCCAAACTGACCTAAATCACCCACAACGTGCGTATGTACTCCTTATGTGCACGTAGATTCCTCCAGTAAGCTCTATGCGCGTAAAATCGTGCCTCCAACGTGTTCTTAATTTCAAATCATGAATTCCACCACTCTCGGGACTTAACCACACCCAAACTTACATAGATAACATCCTAAAAATTTTTCAAACACCAAAAATCACCTCAATCTTTCTAGAATCAAATTCTCAAATGAACAACGATTATTATCAATCGAATGGCGTTCCACCAAAGACCTTGTTAGAGTTGGTCAGAATGCTACAGAGAAATGATCAGAATGGGAGAGTTATTACACCTTGGATCTTCGTCGTCACCAAACTTCTTGCATCTGTCTTCGTCGTTCCGCGACGTCTTCTGGTTCTCAAGGGGCGATGACAGTTTTGGGCTGTGGCTAGGGTTGAGAAAACCCTAGCTGTTGCATCTTTTGTATGAATTTGGTGATTTTGCTAAGAAAATAAAGAGATTTTCAGAAAATTTCTTTTATCATTGTTTTTTAAGAAACTCTAGAAAAATTGTGTTACTATTGTTAAAAATGATAAAGATTTAATTGTGTTTGGTTATTTTTTCAAATTATATTAATTTTGTATACGGATGGATACATTTGGAGACTTATGGATACATTCAGAGACATTTGAAGACTAAAAAATTATATAAAAAATGAAATTTGGATACACTTGGATACATTTGAACACTATAAAAAATTATACAAAAAATTATAATTTAGAAACATTTTGGATACTATCGAAAAAATTGTAAAAATTATATTAAAAATTGTAATGTGGAGGCATTAAATTTTTAAAAATATTATATCAAAAATTTATTAAATCAAATTTATATAAAAAAATTGTGATTTAGACACATTTGGATGCATAACTGGATACATTCTGAAAGATTAGATTTTTTCTCTTTCGGAATTTATCTTTCTAGGAAAAAAAATCAATTTCTTGCGAAAGTATCGTGATTTTTCGCGAAAATGGCATTTTTCAAATTTAGTTTGTTTTATCTGGTATTGAAAACTTTCATGGCATTTCTCAAAATCTAAATTTTAATTTAGTATACTTGTTAAATTTTCCCATAAGAAAATGAATCATTCATCTCATCAACTGCATAATTATAACTCTTGTGGAGTTTATAATATATTACTGATCAATAAAGAGAGGAACGATGAAGAAAGAGAAACGACGGAGGAGGAGGAGGAGGATGGGAGGGCGGAGGACAAAAGAGCTAGCGTTTGGGGAGAGTGAGAGGGAAGAGAGAACCGAAGGAGAGACTGGAGGACAGGAGAGGAGAGCTGACAGAGGAGGAGCGACAGATTGAGGCAGCTGATGGAACGGTTAGGTTTTGTGAGGGAACGGCTAGGGTTTGTGAGCTGATGGAGAAGAGAGATAAGAGAGAAACAAGGTGTGAGAGATGGGAGATGATAGAGAAACAAATGAGAGAGAAAAAAATTGATAAAATGAAATGAAAAATTAGATTTTTATTTGATTGGATATGACATTTTTAAAAATTAAATTTTAAAAAAATGGAATATAACTAAGTTAAACTTAAAATAAACTTAAAAGTGTGTTATTGTATTAATTATCAAACTAAAGATTTTTTTTTTCAAAATCTAAATTTTGTAGGAGGCATATGGCATACTTTAACTCTTTTTTTATGGTGGCAGCGGTATGGGCGTATTGGGTGCTCACGACGATGGTGAAGCCCAAAGTAGTTTTGGAACCCAACTACTTCTTATGTCTTAAGTCTCCACTCCAGAGTCCACATCATGTTTGTTGGGAAATGTTCACTTTTTTAGTTCTACGCGAGTTCAAAATGCCAACTTTTTAAAATTATCACCGGCTGTAATTATTTTTAAAACTAAACCAGGCTAATTAATTATACAACTAGTAAATCTGAACCGACTTATCAGAAATTGTCGGCCTCTCACAAAAAACTGAAAAAATAGTATTTATTTATTGACATGAAATCTTAGATTTAATTTCCTGTAAAAAAAAAGAGCTTTTATTTATTTATTGTTTTCACAGGCCAATTAAACTCCCAGTGTGCTAATGGTCGATACCTTTTAAAAAGGAGTTAAAATGAGTTGTAATTTTTTTCTCTTGGAAACTAAAAAGGTCCATGAGCGGGAGTGACCATCCTGACTCTATAAACTCCTTATTGCACAGCATCATAAATTCCATAACTACTTCATACTCGGTCACTGCTAATATTTGGTACCTCGCCATGTCTTGCCTTGTTTGCATGAGGAAGGCTGCGTCGAAATGTTCTATTTATTACGAAAACGCTGCGTCAAAATGTGGCGTAAATTATTGAAACAATCAATTATTCGCTTGTCTTGTCTATTTGTCTTCGTCACCAAGATCAAGCCACAAGAGTTGACCAAAAAACAGAAAATCAAGCGATAATTGCTCAGTCCCTACGCTTTAATTAGACTGCTACCTTTGTCCCTCCTTTTCTAAATCCCTTAGGTGAATGTTCCTCATGTTAGTTAAGTTACTATGAGTGGCATGAAAATAAGCATCAAAAGACCAATAAATTCAATTAACAAGGAAAGTGAGAAATCATACGTTATACATCCGAATTTTTCAAAAATCTTAACGTTTGATAGCCGGAAGGAATAAATCCTTTTATAAATTCTAACTGTGGGGGTGAAGTGTGGCGTTTTGCACATTTTAGGGGTAACCTTTCTAGTTTGACTATAATGAGGGATGCCAAAACTAATTAACCAAGACCCTACCAAATAATAAACTTCACTGTCTCACCTAAAACATCAGACTACAAAATTTTCAAATAAATGATCATTCATATCACCATTTCATTGATACACATCCGCGACTACTAACCATCATCAATGGAGAACTACTTTACAATGCTTTCAACCTTCTTGTTTCTAGTCGCTACCCTTTTTCCGTCTTCAATAATTTTCACGAAAATAATAAAACCAAGATTGTTTCCCACCAAAAACCTGCCGCCAGGAAGCCTAGGATGGCCCCTCGTAGGAGAGTCTTTAGATTTCATAAGAACCAATCTAGCAGGACATCCTGAAAGATTCATTAGGCATAGAATAAGCAAGTATTATTCGCAGGTGTTTAAGACGTCAATACTGGGAGAATCTTTCATTGTGTTAACCGGGCAGCCTGGTCATAAGTTGTTGTTCAGCAATGAAAACAATCTAGTCCAGGTATGGTGGCCTACTTCTGTGAAGAAGCTGCTCAAATCTGGTTTGTCCACTCTGGTTGGTGATGAGAGTAAGAGGGTCAGAAAAATGCTCATGACTTTCCTTAATCTTGATACTCTTAAGAGGTATGTTAAGAGGATGGATTCAATTGCTCACCATCACATTAGGACACATTGGCAAGGTATGTTCCTGGAATTTGAGTTTTTCTTTTCCTTTAATTACATAGTGTGTAATTAAGAAAAAAAAATCATTCAGGGCTGAAATCTAAGAATTATTATGCATATGTATATTTATTGAAGGAAAAGAAGAGGTGAATGTGTATGACACAGTGAAGTTTTACACGTTCCAGTTGGCTTGTCAACTGTTTGCAAGCATTGATGATCCAGTTCAGATTTCAAAGATTGCTCCTCAATTTGACATCTTTGTCAAAGGGGTTATAGAGTTTCCGGTCAACTTACCAGGCACTAGATTTTATGGAGCTATGAAAGCTGCCAA
>CAODLS010957893.1:0-11353 GCA_948243855.1 Flueggea neowawraea | reverse complement strand
GACTGTTTTATTGTCGGCCATTAATTTATGTTGATGATTAAAACATAATTGAATGGGCCAAGATAACATTTGGCACACTCATTAGGCTCAATTAAGAATTCGGCCTTATGGGATTTTAATTAAGAAGAGTGATTAATTAATAAGATTTAATTAATTACTTAAAAGGACGAGAAGATTTTGGCTAGGGTTTCCCCTCATTGCCGTGACCTAAAAGAGAAAGAGGAGGGATTTGATTCTCTCTCTGACACTCCATAAGTTCGACTAGGGTTAGGGTTGAGTGACACTCCTTTTTTCTCTCCTTGCTTTCCTAGCCGAAATACCTAAATTGGAGGAGAGAGAAATTGATTCTTGTACACTCCAAAATTCGGCTAGGGTTTTTCTTTTCCTACTCCAACCGAAACCCTAATAATAAATAAGAAGATAATTTGATTCTCATTCCATCCTTGCTAGTCTAGGGCCCGACCACCTCTCCAAAAGAGAAAAGAAAATTATGTTTTGCTTCTTCTCCTTATATCTGAATTTCTCAAGGCAATAATATAGTTGTTTTAGTGCTAGCACATATTAGCCTAACCAATGATCTTGTGTGTGTGAGAGAGTAGAGGGGAGTCGTCTTTTGGCAGTCCATCTGTCAATTGCATTCAACATAGACAAAGGAGGAAGGAGGAAGCAATTCGGCCAACCTTGGTTTTGGAGAAAATCAATTCGGCATAATTTTGAGGTACATATATTTGGTCACCTTAATCTAATTATGATTACATACAGTGTTCTTGGATGTTTTTTGTGTGATGTTGTTGTTTTCTGTTGCGCGCATTAGATGTTTATTCGCATAAGAAACCCAACAGAGCAATTATTTGTGTCAACTTGTTTTGCTGGAAACAACTCCAGTGAAGTATGGCTTATCGACAGTGGTTGTACCCGTTACATGTCCAACGACAAGTAGATATTCAAGGAGCTTGACGAATCATACATTTCCAAAGTTAGAATTGGAAATGGAGATTGTATTGATGTTAAAGGTAAGGGGGATGCCATCATGAACACCAGTTTAGATATAAAAATGATCAACGATGTTTTGTATGTACCTAAAATTAACCAAAATCTGTTGAGTGTTGGTCATCTCCTGGAGAAAGGTTTTTCTGTAAAATTTAAAGATAAAGCCTATGAGATTTTTGATCCGAAGGGAGAAAGATTGTTCTCTGTGAAGATGAAGGGGAAAAGCTTCTCGCTACATTGGGAGCAAGCAAAGTCTTGTGCACATCCTAATCTTGCTGATCAGTCCCAACTTTGGCATAAAAGGCTAGGACATTTTCATTATTCTTCTATCTCATTTATGCATAAGAATGAGCTTGTGTAGGACTTGCTTATGGTGGAAGAAGGAACTGAAGTTTGTCAGATGGGAAAGTAATCTCGTTTGTCATTTCCACAAAACAAGGCCTAGAGAGCAACTGAAAAACTTCAGCTTATTCATACAGATGTGTGTGGCCCGATGAAGACTCAATCCTTGAATGGAAGTAGGTATTATATTGTATTCATTGATGATTTTAGTAGAATGTGTCGAGTTTGCTTCCTAAAACAAAATTCTGAAGTGGCTAGTGTTTTCTGAAAATTTAAAAACTGGATTAAGAATCAAAGTGGTTAGAATATAAAGTTGATTAGATTAGATAATGGAGCAGAGTATACATCTGACAATTTGCCAAGTTTTGTGAAGATGCAGGTATTGAGTATCAATTGACAGCAACTTATGCCCCAACAAAATGGTGTAAGTGAGAGAAAAAAATGAACAATAATAGAGATGGACAGGTGCTTATTGTTTGAGAAAAAATTGCCAATAGAGTTGTGGGCTGAGACTGTCAATACTGCAGTTTATTTACTGAATAGGCTGCCAACAAAATCGTTGTAGAAAAAGACGCCATTTGAAGTATGGGCTAGTTACAAATCTTCAATACTAAACTTGAAGGTGTTTGGCTGCATATGTTTCACACATATTCCTGATGTGAAGAGAGACAAAATAGACAAGAAGGCTAAGGCTAGAATTTTCATTGGTTACAACAGCATTACCAAAAGTTACAGAGTTTATCAACCTGTGACTAAGAAGGTTATTGTCAGCAGAGATGTCAGATTTGACAAATCAGCTATCTGAAATTAGGATAAGTCTGAAGTGGAGCATAAAGAAGCCAAAGATGATCTTATTGAGTCCCAAATTGATGAAGAATTTGTTGATGATGCTCCTACAAAAGGTACTAGTTCACTCTCTGATATTTATGAAAATTGTAATGTTGTTGTGCATAAACCAGCAGATTATAATGATGTTGCAAATGAGCCCAAATGGGTTCAAGAAATGAAGGAAGAGCTCAAAATGATTAAGAAAAACTAGACATGGGTATTGGTGGATAGACCAAGTCACAAGAAGGCCATTGGAGTGAAGTGGGTGTTCAAGATAAAGTTGAATCATGATGGAACAGTGAACAAGTACAAAGTCAGATTAGTGGTTAAGGGTTATGCTCAGCAATTTGGTGTAGATTTCTCATAAACTTTTGCTCAGTTGATCGGCTTGATGCAATTAGAATGCTCTTGGCTTTTGCAGCTCAAAAGGAGTGGAAAATATTTCACTTGGATGTCAAATTTGCATTCCTAAATGATTATTTGGAGGAGGAGATTTTCGTTGAGCAACCTGAAGGCTTTATCGTGAAAGGAGAAGAAGATAAAGTGTATATGTTGAAGAAGGTTTTATATGGCCTTAAGCAAGCTCCAAGAGCTTAGTACAATAGAATCGATGAATACTTGCTAAAAAGTGGGTTCATTAAGAGTTTGAGTGAATCAACTCTGTATGTGAAGAAAGAGAATGAAGATTTGATTATTATTTCTCTTTATGTTGATGATTTTCTTGTGACAGGAAGCAATGCAGCCATGGTGCAAGAATTCAAGAAGCAAATGATGGAGAAGTTTAAGATGACTGACTTAAGGGAGATGTCATACTTCATTGGAAAGGAAGTTCAACAATCACAAGATGGAATCTTCATTCTACAACAGAAGTATGCCAAAGAAGTTTTGAGAAAATTTAAAATGGATCTTTGCAAGCCAATGTAGTGCTCCTCTGATGCAAAATGAGAAGCTAAGTAAAGATGATGGGGCTGAGAATTTGATGAATGACGATACCATATTCTTATTCATACATTGTAAGTTTGTTGTCCAGATTCATGCATTATGCTAGTGAGTTGCATTTTAAAACTCTTGAAAGGGTGTTAAGGTTATCAAAGGCACTGTAGACTTTGGTATTATGTTTAAGAAATCAAAAAAATCTGAAATTAGTTGGATATTCTGATAGTGATCATGCAGGATCGTGTGATGATATCAGAAGCACCTCCGCATATGTGTTTATCTTTGGTTCATGCTGTTTTTCTTAGAGTTCAAAAAAAAAAGATGTTGTGGCTCAATCTATAGCAGAAGCAAAATATGTTGCAGCTGTTGGTGTTGTAAATCAAGCTTTGTGGCTGAGGAAGTTGCTAAAAGATTTGAAACATACACAAGAATGAGGAACATAGATTTATGTTGATAATCAAGCTGCTATAGCTATTTCTAACAATTATGTTTTTCATGGCAGAACCAAGCATTTTAAGATCAAATTTTATTTTCTTAGAGAAGTTAAAAAAACAAGGAAATTTCTTTAATATTGCTGGAGCGACGAACAACTTGCTAATATAATGACCAAGGCTTTGTCCAAGAAAAAATTTGAATATTTCAGAATAAAGATGGGAGTCTGCACAAAAAGATGCAAAGAGGAATGATAAGATTGTATCTTTTTTCTGTAACAAATCAGTTGCAGCAAATCAATTTCATTTTGAATTTCAGTTTCAATAAGTTTGTTATGAATAGTTTGAGTTCCAATTTTTTAGCATTTTTATTTCAACTTTGTGTATAAAACCAAATCTTATCAATGAAGAAATGTAGACCATTTTAGTCTCATATTGTGTGTTTTCACTCTCTCCAACAAAAATGTAACTAGCTTCACGAACTCCCTAGCATCTTGTTGGCATATCAATGAAGGGATTGCAAATCACTTTGATGTATTAGCAAAACTTTTGTATGATGATATTAGCGGTGAATGAATTATGGAGGTATCTCGAATTTAAAAACAATAAGAGTGATTTACTAATGGACATCATACATTATCTGAACTAAAATTTTCTCTAAACTTTTGGGTAAACACCATGGGTAAAAACATGAAAAATACGCGTCGATCCGACCTGTAAAATAAACACTGGAGCTCTCTTGCAGTGCCGCTCAGGTTTGACTCCCATTCGACCACAACTCACACCCAACTACTAAACTCCAACAATCACAAGCAAAGACGCAACACTACTGCCACGGCTTCGACGGAACATCGAACACTAACTCGGTGTTAACCACCAGATCAGCTCCGACCACCACCACCACAATCCCCTTCTGTAACTATTGGAGGATAACCTAGCTACAAGCCACCATAACCAAAACATATCTTCATACTCCAAGAAGGGAGGAGCTAAAGTCTCCAACAAGGGAGAGGCAAAATAAATGACCAAAAATAAATCAGATTTGAGTTTCTTTTTTCCCATAAAATCAAATTGAATTCAAGATAAACACGATATGATGAAAATGGACCTTTCACTCCTAAATTGGCAATAAACACAGCGCTGTTTTATTCAACCCTGACCTTTTCTTCTGAATCCAAATTTCCAGTCTTTTTTGTTTTTTGGAACTGGTGTCCAAATTTACAGTCTCGCCACTTCGTTCTTGCCGTTTCCGATATGAACCTATCATCCTATGTTAGCAGGATCTCTTCACAAGCAGGTCAAGGGCAAAATCGTCAAGCTATAATTCAATTCCATCACCTCCACAAAACAAACACAAACTGGCACATTTCTCTCTTCCACCATTTCTTCGGGCCTGCGCTAAGCTTGGAGCCATACAAGAAGGAAAACAAGCTCATTGCTTGGTAGTCAAATATGGGTTCAACAGAGATAAGGTTGCATTGACTTCACTTCTAGACATGTACTCGAAAAATAGCCTCAGTAGTGAAGTTCAAGGAGTGTTTGATGAAATGTCTGAAAGAGATATTGTTGCGAACAACGGTATGGTTTCTGTGTTGTTTAGGTGTGGATTGACATCAAAAGCAATTGAATTGTTTGAAACAATGACTGAACGTGATGAAGGGTCTTGGAATTCTGTGATTTCCGGGCTTTTGGGGAACTCTGAAGGGAAGTTTGGGCTGCTTTTCTTTAACAGGATGAGGTCAGAGGGTGTTAGACTTGATATTGTTACTATGGTGAGTGTTATTTCTGTTTGTGCTGATATTGCAATGAGTACTAGTGGTCAACAGATTCATGGATTGGTGATTAAATATGGTTTTGAGTCATATTTAACAGTTGGGAATGCTATTGTCCATATGTATGCAAAGTGTGGGTGTTTGGAGGATTCATCTTCATTTTTTAGGCTCATGAATGTAAAGAATGTGATTTCGTGGACTTCCTTGATTTCAGGTTATGGAAAACATGGGCTTGGAATTGAGGCTGTGAAGGCATTCGATTTGATGGAAATGGAGGGTGTGGTTCCAAACAACATTACCTTTTTGAGTGCCCTGTATGCTTGTAGTCACGCCGGGTTGGTGGAGGAAGGATGGAGGGTCTTTAACACAATGTTGTACAAGTACTCACTGACTCCCAACATGGAGCATTATACATGTATGGTGGATCTACTTGCTCGAGCTGGTCGCCTCGATGAAGCTCATCATTCCATAGAAAGTATGCCCGTGAAACCAGATGCAAAACTAATGGCTGCTTTCTCAGTTCATGTTGTTCTCATAAGAACACAGAGATGGCCAGTCGGGTTGCCGAAATGTTACTTGAATTGGAACCTAAACAGGCAGGGCCATACATGCTGCTGTCCAATTTCTATGGACAAATTGGGGACTTGGAAAGTGTAGCAAATGTGAGGAGGTTGGTGTTAAATAAGGGAATAAGGAAAGAGAGAGCTATAACATGGATTGAGATTGATAAAAATGTTCATACTTTTGAATCAGGTGATTAATCCCATCCCCTCAGTGAAAAAATCTACAGTTACCTGCATGATGTGGTTGGGAAAATGAAGAAAATTGGGTATTTGCCTAACACAAGCATGGTGATGCAAAATGTAGATGAGCACACAAAGGTTGAGATAGTTCTTGGTCATACTGAGAAGTTGGCTATTGCACTCGGTATAATCAGCACTCCACCAGGGACCAGTATTATGATTGTTAAGAATCTTAGAATGTGTATAGACTGCCATGAGGTAACAGCACTAATTTCAAAGATTGAATGTAGGGAGATCATTGCAAGGGAATCAATTAGATTCCATCATTTCAAAGATGGCTACTGCTCTTGCGGAAACCTGTGGTAACGATAAGTAATAATGTATATGTGTAAATTTTATATTTCAATATGTAGTTTGCTTTACATGATGTCTTCTGCAAAGTTAAATAATTAAACTTTATTTTTTGATTAATTTCATATTTGATTGAATTCACTATTTGGCCGTTAGATCTGCTATTCCGCACAAAATTTGGAAATTTCTTTTTTTTTTTCCTTTTTGCAGGACAAAAGTTGAAGAATTAAATGGTGACATAGAAGGTGCATAACAATTAAATATTATCGATTTTAAATTAAGGGATTGAGATATAGAGATATAAAGATATAGAGATTTATTTAAAATTGTAAATAGTTTGGATAAAATTTCTTTTTATGAAAGGACTTAAAATTATGTATATGTAATTAGATTTAACAGACATTTTCACTATTTTCTTCGTCAACTGAAGCCCAAAACTTGCATTATCACTATGACCCCAATATTTATAACAGACGCAATGAAACCCACAACTTGCATTACCATTTACCACTATGGCTCCAATATTCATAATAGACGCAATGAAACCCACATGTAAAGAACACTTTATTAGACAAACGACACACTGTAAATTCTAACACCATTCTGACCACCTAAAGCAACCCTAAAGTTAACAGGTTCTTTCTTGTGATTTCTAACAAGTTGGTTGACTAATTCTGCTTCTCCTTCTCAGAACATTCCATTCTCAAGAATCCAATTCCCAACCATTCTTCCTCTTCAAGTTCCCTACTTTTTTTAACCTCCAACTCCATTGCAATTGCTTGCTTTCTCTCTCTGTAACCCGATTGATAGAGAGATATCATATGATGCTATTGTAATACAGTACGTTTTTTATGGGATGGCTAATTCAGCTCCTGAGTTTGCAGCTGTTTCGCCTATACCTGTAGACTTGTTTGTGTCTAAGAAGCATCCTGGACTTACACATGGTGAACGTGGCTTCGCTGATTCGTTGGGTAATATAGTTTTTAAGGCCAGACGGGTTTCTTCGAAATCATCACCCCGTAAAAGGGTACTGCTTGATGCCTCCGGTAATCCACTCATTTCTATGTACCGCCAGGATGTGAGTTCTCTCTTTCTTTTCAACTTCTTGTTGAGAAACTAAATAAGGATTCGTGCTTTGCAAATTGGTTACTTCATTATAAAGCTGTTTTAGATGTTTCTGTGATTGTTGATTTTATTTGATTGATTAAGGATGTTGTAAAAAAAAGTCAACCTTGATCTAGCGTATGTGTTAATTATGTGATATTTCTTCATTCTGATTTTTATTATCTGCTTCTGGTGCAAACTTCTGCGGAGACAACCATGTTTTAAGCGTTTACCTACCCACCTGCCTTGTTGGCTATATTACTAGATTTACTTTAATTACTGGAGTATCGATGTTCTTTTTATCATGTTAGTTGTGTCATGAACTGGCAAGGATTTGGTTCCAAAACCATTATTTTTCGTGAGAGCAAATTGATTTGTTTGGGACCATATAATGGTTTGAATGTGTTAAATTAGGTGTATATCTTAGTCCCCAAATAATACATGGACTTTTGGGGAGATACCATATGATTAGTATCCTGAGAGTGGATTCGTATAGGCACATAATGCATCAAATTTCATTGATTAGCGTGCTTTATTTTGTTCAAAATCTGCCTGCATTTTATCATCTCCCTATCCGACGTACTGATTTAAAGAACAATTGAATGTTCCTCAATCTTATGCATTTTCGCATTAAATTGTCCATATGCAATGATTATTAACTTTGACCTTGGCTTTGATGACTTGTTATTAGAGACTGTAATTTGGTGTAACTAAAACGATCTAAAATTTTATGCGTTCGTGGGTCAAGAATTTGTAGTGAATGATTCCCGGAAAGTTCATTCTTAAGATCACATAAATTTAGTTGAGTGGATCGTATTGTTCCAATGCATACAAGACATTGCTAGTTTGTCATATGGCTGTACCTAAAATGGTATGCTTTACATTTTGGTTGCAGGATGGATCTTGGCAAGGCTTTAAAGGAAGCAATGCGGAGGACATTATTTTCAAGGTGCAAAGGACAGTGAATAAATTTTCTAGCACAGAGCTACAGGTATCTCTCGTCAGAGAAAATGCGCATGATTCAACCTCTGACTTGAAGGTAAAAGGTTGCCCCTTCCAAAGATCCTGTACAATATATGGAGGCGATTCTATTGTTGCCCAGGTAATATTAACAATCTTTGTTATTGTTTGCAACTGAATTCAAGTTAGATAAAATGCATGTCAAGTAAAATAACATTATGAAACTAGCTCGCGAAGAAGTTAATGATTGATCAATTTTTCTTAGACTTCTCAATCTTTGCTAACCTTGACATATTTTTTTAAACCAGTATTTGAATACCTCTTTTATTACAAAGATAAAATTGTAGTTGTTTTCATTCAAAGCTTGTTCCAAAGGTTTTTTTTCCGTTTTTTTTTTTTTGCTCTCTCCTCATGCATATTTAAGTTAAACAGAGTTAAGACGCTGACTTGGTGGTAAAGGTTATTGTTGCCAAATGCAAATGCAAATGCAATACACTCAGTCCTGGCTAGCTTAAGCTGGCTTGATTGTTATTACTTATGAGTGCTATAATTTTATTGTATTTATTTGTTGGAAGAAGTTGCTGCTGAATTTTGTTTCAGTTAAGAGACATTGTTATGAATTATCTATTATGTGATACTATAGAGAATTATGTTGGCATATACTTGAAATATACCTTGCATATAGTGATTAAAGGACCAGAAATGCGTTCCTATGGCGTTATCTATGATCCTCTTGACATGGTATTCGCAGGAGAGGATTGAAACTTACAATTGATTCATGAGCACTAAATGGTCGCAAAATTTTTCTTCCATTTGACGAATTCTCATTTTGCCGTCTCAAATTCATCGTCTCTTTCTTACATGACTATTTCCTGTCATCATTGAATGCTCTGAACTGACATAGACTACTTTTAAATGCAGACCAGTCTCATGTACAAGCTCAATCAGATTTGGGTTACAAGGAACAAATTTCGCGTAACCATATTTCCTTCTTCTGCGGATCATATGCTGGTTGCGGCTTTGATTGTAATATTCTTGGATTGACTAGAACAATGGTTCAACTGTATAGAAGAAGTAATTATTTATGCTTTTCTGGTACTTAATGGTTTCGTCTTGCTATGATTTAACTCTTATGCTAGTAATATGCTTCCAAGATGGTTGTTGATGATGCTATGAGATCATAAAATAAGAAGCAAAGATTTATATAATTGACTAATCAGTTGTGAAAGAAAGTGATGATTTCACGCCAAAAGGTAAATTAGGAGAGCAATGGATTACTCTTATTATCATGGATTAATTAGTTGTCGCTTATTGATCAAAACTTGAGCACACAAAGACTTGTACTTGCTTTGCACAACCCAAAACCAACATGCAAAAAACACCTCAGAGAGACCTCATTCATGCATGTATCGAGAGGCCTCACAATGAATTTTTTTTCACCCTAGAAAGTGCTTGATCAACTATAAACAAAAACTAAGGATTGTTTGGTTGAGATTTTCTTTTCTAAAACTAGAAAATAGAGATAGAAAAAATTAAAAAATTTGTTAAAAATTTTGTTGATTAGCAAACATATTTTCTAAATATTTTTAATTTTTATAAAATTAAAATAAAACAGAAAATAAAAAACAGAAAACAAAAAATTATTTTTTAAACTAAACATAGCCTAATCAATTTGAAAAGATTCTTCGGCCGATATTGTTACTTCTTCATGGTTGTTATTTTCGTCAAATTGATTCTTTCTTTTAACTGTACGTCTCTTATAGAATGTTGGCTTCCCATCAATTTTCATTGCAATTTTCTTGGCTAAATCTAATGTAGATGCAAAATCATTTTTCCTTACTTTCTAAAAATGTAATAAGACACTTAAGTGTATCTATAGCAACATCAATTTGCATATCATTTGATTGCAAGCTCTTGCTGACTTGATTTATAGCAAATGATCCATCGTACCATATTGTCATACTGACCAAAAATTCAAAAAAAAAATCCATTTCATATGTTGCCAAGCATTTTGCCTCATTCTTGTAGATTGTAAGTGTAGTTTGTACGTGTGGGGTTTTGTCCCACACAAAGGAAGAGAAGAGTGTAACATTTGTTTAAATGTTAGTGGACTCTTAATCATTCAAATTGAATGGATTAAGGAAGGATGAGTTGAGCTTTAAATTATATATTTAAAGTAAAAAATGGACACTTGGGAAGTCAAACCCAAATTGAAATTAAACTTTCTCAATTATTTTTTTGGTCCCAGTTTTTTGAAGTTATTTTTTTTTCTTATGCCCAAGAGAAGTGTGTTTTCGTTTACAGTTATTTTAATTGTCTTTCAAACGTTCTTCCTGCATCTCTTCGTATTCTATAAATAAAGACGTTCTCAACAGAAGTGATTATGCTTGCAAACATTTTCACTTGGACTTTGAGTAATTCTAAAGGTAATTTGCGGAAATCTCATTTGCAGTTTCTAGTAAGGGCAAATAAACACCTTTAAAGACAGTGTTCTACACGCCTCAAAGTCCTAAGTTATTTACCTGCCATACCAGTTTTTCATAACAATTTTAAGGTGTTTATTTTTTCTGTTCATCATGGAAAACCGTACTGATTATGCCTTCAAAGTCATGAACCAAGACTTCATGAAACTTGATCGTTTTGATAGTACTAATTATACTCGCTGGAAGGACAAGATGATATTCTTCCTTACTGCTTTGAAGGTTGGATATGTGTTGGATTCGAATCTGTCACAAATAGAAGCCACTTCTCCGGATGAAACTGAAGATGTTAAGAAGGAATGTTCAAAGCGTCAAGAAGATCAATTACTATGTCGATGACAGATTCTCAACACTCTTTCAGATCGTCTTTATGACTTGTTCATTTCGGTTCAGTCTCCAAGAGAAATCTGGAATGC
>CAODLS010957738.1:0-22700 GCA_948243855.1 Flueggea neowawraea | reverse complement strand
CCTCCCGAATAAGGTAGTCTAATGTCAATCAAATTACCATACCAAATTGCACAGACACGGCCTGCTTCCCTAACATCGAGAATCGTGTATGCGGTACAAGAACAGTTCTGTAAGCATTTGTCCCTGCATTGCTCTAGGTCCGTACTCTTATTAATCCAAGAATATGAAGTATCAGGCAGTTTCAAGCTACTGAGCTTCATAAATGTATCACCACTCTGACAATCCAAGGACTTGTTATGAACACAACCTTCAGACTAATCTGCATTGTGCCACTTATCAACTAACTTAGGCTTAATTTTTTTCAAGCATTTACATACAGGCGATTCCTTAACAATGCAATATGCATTAGCACCACGAAGAGCATATGTATCACAATAATCGATTGGCTTTGTATAATATGCAAATTTCCATGTTTGAGTTTTCTTATTCTATGTTTGTTGCTCAACTCGACTATTTGTTTGATTTATGATGATCCCTGAAACTATGGACTGATCTTTCTGATAGAATGCATAATAAAACATCTCCTCCTCATCATGCACAAACACGAAATCAAATGCGGAATTAGGCCTCAGCTGCGGAATTCCACGGAAAGAAATTCCGTTCCACGGCCCTGTCTTTCCAGACGGTGTACTCAGGATTGTTATGCGGTCGAACCTTCCACACGTAGTTTCCAGGGGAAGGGTCATCCCAATTTTCCATTCCAAAAAACAGTCCTGACACTTGGCAGGGATTTTGTTATAGCAAATCCCAACATAAGGATCATTCGAATAACCAGGACCGAAGAAACCAAGCTCAAAGCTTTGGTCTTTCGGCACCAAGGTGCTGCCACCACTAATAGATTCAGTTAAATTGATGGTATCAGTTGCAGTTGAAAATTCAGAGGAAAAAGGTGCAAATAAGGTCCGAGACACAAAGAAAGAATGTCCATTCCAGGTAAGCTCATGTTTTCTTTTGTTTTCAGGTTCACTCCACAGTTAAACGATTAAGAAGTAAGACAGAAGGTTTGGTTCAAAAATAGGACACAAAACCGGGACATGATTTACCCCTTGAAATTGTAGATGTTCCTAAAATATTACCCTCAACTTTTCGAATGTTCAAGTTACCTCCCAATCTTGACTGTCCCATAAGAATTTGACCCTAATCTGCTGACATGGCATGTCTCGTGAACTCAAATGTGAAAGAGGCGTATGAAGTGAGAAATAGGTGATTATTCCTTGCAGACGTGGCCTGATTCAAAACCAATACAAATGAAACCATATTTAACCAACGCAACTCTTTGATCTTTGGTCATGCCCCAAATCATCTAATGCAAGCGATGGATTTGATGAGAAGGCTCCATTTCTATCACACCTCCTGCCAATAGGTTGGAATTTGAAGAGGGATCTGGGCTCTTTTAGTTTCCTAATCTTGCTTTCAAATTTCATGAACTAGGTTTCTGAATAGTTAAGGGAAAACCCAAAGAGGAAAATGATTTGAATTGGGCGTTGCTTCTCCTATTTCTTCTATATCTTTACAATTTGAATTGATGGTTTGAAATGGTAATAGGTTTTAACAGAGATGAATGGTGGTGGTTTGTCACAAAGTTGCTTTGTGGTGATGATATTGATGGTGATGGTGCTGGTTAGTTCAGTAAAAAGTTTTTGGCAAAATTGGTTTGGGTAATGCTGGTTTGGGTTGGTTAAAATATTTTTCGACTAAGATGTTTAGTGTGCAATTTTTCAGATGATGCAGATTAAAAATCACACATGGCGTGTATGTTTTTTCCGGCTAAGAACACGTCAAAATCATGCACTTGAATTAGTCTGTCACAAAAAGGTATGGTGTAAAATACTGTCGTAAAATTGAGGGTGATATTTAAGGAATACCTATAATTTCGGGGGATAAATCATGTATAAACCCTTTTTTCCTATGTCATTTTATTTATTTACTTTCGTTGAGATTCAAACTTCAATCCCTTAACGCTGAAGTTAGATCTATTACGAATGAGCTACTTGACCATTGAAACAGACATACAATTGGAGTAAATCCCAGTTCAGAGTCAAAATTGCAACAGGATCTGTCTGACCAATCTACAATGGTGATGAAAAAGAAAAAAGAAAATAAACGAGTGGATGCAATCCATCTACATGTGCATCAAAACGGGTTGGTCCGAGTCAGTGAATGGGTGGATGCAATGACAGGTTTGGAAAGTCATTAGCATTTTAACAGTATTCTCCATCCTTGTCAACAGTATATAAATCAGGAAACACATAATTAAAACTAAATTTCAACCATTTTAACCTCATGCCTTGACAAGTCTTAGTGCACTTTGAAATTTACAATAATTTTTAATTCCCAATGGTTACAAAACCTTAGCATTGGGAGTTTACTTTTTTTTTTTAATAAGGAGGACGACACTTCATTAAATATTATTAATAACTCTCAATTGTGACGAAGGAATATAATGGTTACAAAACTGGATTTTATCCAAATACAAAAGGTTCAAAAGTACATGTGGAAACAAAACAAACTCATGAGAGCCAAATGGTTGAGAAAGACCATGTTTAGCAATCCAGTCAGCAACAAGATTTTCATCTCTGCTCATATGACAGAGAGAAGAGTTAGTCTGTTGGAGCAGTAACCTGACGTGTCTGATCAAATCTTGGTGATGTCCTATCCATTGTAAGGACAAATTACAAATGAATCTGAGTTAATCACAGCACACGACCAATTGTATTCTAAAATGAGAGTAAGGGCATTAAAAATAGCATTAAGTTTCGTGACCAAGGGAGAAAGAAAACCCAATCTGGTAGTTCGTCCCTTAATCGCAAAACCAGAGCTGTCCCGCACGATCAAGCCTATTGTCGAAGCTTGTCTGGTGAAAGAGACAACCCCATCAACATTTATACAGATACTACCATTAAAAATCTTATTAACAACACAAGAAGGATTTTGTCTAACAGTAAGGTTGTTAAACAGTTTGTTAGCTAAGATGTGATTGGAAGTAATATTGAGAAAACTCCTAACCACACTGTTATGCCTCACATCACCAGCAACAACTTCGACATTTCTAGCATTCCACAGCCTCCAAACCGCAATACAAAATAAGAGGGACCAATCAACCCCACTCATATTGCCAACTTTACTACCTAAATTAGAAATCAACCAATCCCTCAGAGGAAGAGAAAAAAAGGAAACATGTAGATGATCTGGGAGCAATCTTTGCCAATGATTTTTGGAGATAGGACAGTCTCTTAAGGCATGGAGGACGGTTTCCATACCCTCATTGCAACGAGTACAAATAGAAGAAACACTGAGATTCCTTATCGTACGCTAGGAGTTAGTAAAGAGGCGTCCATGAACAGCAAGCCATAGACAATATTTTGCCCTTACATGCCTTTTCCACTTCCAAAGAACATTCCAACAAGGATCGACATTGTGGTGCTGCAACGTATCAGTGTCAGCTTGTAGGAATTGAACAACAGAAGATAAAGAGAACTTACTTGAGGCAGAACCTTTCCAAACTAAAAGATCTACTTCTCTATCTCTTGATGGTGGATGCATGGACAACACCACCTCAACAATATTAGCCGGCAAAACAGACACAAGATAATCAAGGTTCCATAAGCCACATTCAAAAAATCAGCAACAAGCATACTGATCTGCTCTGAAGTAAGAGTAACAACAGTATGGGTTATTAGAGGTCCAACACTTTCAACCCAATTTTCCATCCAAAATTTGGTAGTTTTACAGTATCCAACTAACATCGTACAATTCTTTTTTAAGTTATCAACATTATGTAATATACCAGACTAGAGTGGAGAAATATTATAATGTCATGATTTGTTAAAATCCAACTCAACACCCTGGATGTATTTAGAAACCAGAACTCTAGCCTATAAAGCCTGAGAATTCTTTATAAGGCTCCATCACATCTTGATCATAAAGGCTTGATTAACTAGCCGAGATGATTTAAGACCTAACCCTCCCTCATATTTCGGTAGGAAAACTTTACTCCAATTAACCAGATGCGCTTTCCTGTCATTGTTACTGTAACACCACATAAACTTTCTAATAGTTTTATCAATCTCATCACAAAGACTCACAAGAAGAGTAGTAGTTTGCATAGCATACATAGGAATGGAGCACAACACTGAATTGATCAAAGTTAAGGCATCTATTAATTTTGTCAAGTAAAAAGGCATACGTACCTTTGGCGGTCCTACCATGGAGAATTGGCACACTAAGATATTTACCTAAGTTGGAGACTTTCTTGAACTGGCAACGATCAGTAATGACCCTAGAAAATTCATTAGAAACATTCTTAGAAAAGTATATTTTAGATTTTTGAGTACTTACTTTCTCTCCTGAGGCATTACAAAACCTTTACAGACACCTCATCATAGAATCAATTTGCTCTATAGAGCACTCACTGAGAAGCACCAAATAATCAGCAAAAAACAGATGAGAAATAAAGGGAGCAGAACTACTTACCTTGATATTTTTTCCAGGAGTTGGTTTGAACTGCATCACAAATAATATGAGCCATCATTTCCATACATAACACAAAAATATAAGTAGATAAGGGATCCCCCTGCCGAATGCCTTTTGAAGGTTTGAAAGCCATAGTTTGTTCACAATTCCAAAGGATGCGCATATGAGATGTCGTGATAAAGGACATAATTAGGTGAATCAAGTCTTACAGAAAATGAGCAGGATTAAAGTGTCCTTAATGAAAGACCAACGCAATCGATCATACGCTTTCTCAAGGTCAATTTTAATGGTCATCCAGCCCTTAAAACCATATTTGTTTCTCATAGAATGGACAACCTCTGGGACTATAGTAATGTTGTCAATAATTTGGCGCCCCATAACAAAGCTTGTTTGTTCCTCACCAATAAGATTAGGAAGCATACCCTTAATATGATTAACTAAAACCTTTGACAGAATTTTGTAGGAAACATTACAAAGACCAATAGGACATAATTGACTAATCCAATCAGGTTGGTTTACCTTCAGAATCAGGGAGATGAACATTTGATTAATGTCTTCAATTGCTCGTTGTCTCCTAAAAATCTTCTAGGCAAAGGCAACCAAAGAGGACTTAACCGTGACCCATTGCTTCTAAAAGAAAATTGGTTGGACACCGTCCTGGTGCCTTAAAATGGTTCATGTTAAATAGAGCTTGACGAAGCTCATCGACCGAAGGATCATTCAAAAGATTGTGATAGAAAATCTCAGGATGAATGATGAAGTTTGTAGTAGTAACCAGAGGTTCATAAACACCCTCTTCAGCATATAAATTCCTGAAAAAATCAACAGCAATGTTCTTGAACTCCTCAGTTACCGAGACCATAATACCATTATGATCAATGAGAGAGACAATATGGCTTCGACCTCTATTGATCACGGCTGAGGTATGGAAATAATTAGTATTGAGATCTCCTAATGCAATCCAGTGGTCTCGAGATTTCTGCTTCCAATAACATTCTTCTTGTAACAGAATAGCTTCTAACTCTGTCCGTAAACGTTTATCAAAAGGCACAAGATACTGGTTATAATGGATCTCCAAATTTCTTTAAATACCAGCCAGACGGCTCTAAAGACATTTTTTTTGAATAAAAATATTACCAAACACATTTCGATTCCAACTCTGAAGCTCGGTAGACATATCCTCCAAAGCAGAATTAAAATTCGAATTGTGAGATCAATTAGTAATGAAAATCTTCTATCAGTTAATCAAGCCTCTTGGAAACGGAAAGGCCTGAAACCACCATAACTGGTCCTCACCTCCCCAAAATGAAGAATGATAGGGCGGTGATCCAAACTCATAAAAGGAAGATGTTCTATCAAAGAATTCTAATGTGAAAGTTTAAACTGGGAGTTACAAAGGCCCCAATCTAGTTTTTCAAAGGCACCCTTGTCTTTCCCAAATAAACATAGACCCAGTATAATCCAATTCAATAAGACCACAGTCATTCACGCAATCAATAAAATCCTTACATTGAGCAATTGTAGCAGTACGACCTCCATGTTTATTATCCGGATGCAAGAAAGTGTTGAAATCTCCCATCAACAACCAATTAGGATGAACATTAGCCCTAATATTTCTGATAATACTCCACAACTGTCGTCGAGATGAGGCATTAGGACTTCCATAGACCGCACTGAAAAGTCCTGTATATTCCTCCATTTGTATGTGACAATGCAAGATTTGCTTGTGTTGAAAAATAACATTAACATGAATAGTGGGATCTAACCAACAGATCCAGATTCCTCCTGAAAAACCTTCTGCTTCTTGACGAAAATTATAAGAAAAACCAAGCTTCATAATCAGATTGTCCGCTCCACTTCTACTAACCCAGGTTTCCAAAAAAAAACAACTTGGGATGATAGGAAGACCTCAAGTTCCTACAAATAGCAGCAAAGCCATTAATGGCACAACCTCTAACATTCCAGTAAAGAATCATAATAAAAACTGGAAAAGAAAAGAAACACTTAGCCGGATTATGAACCAGCCCTTTTTTGGCAAAGCAAAGCTTATCCCTCCCCACTAGCTATATCCATAGCCTCTTCTTTTCCAGTCTCCACCTGGGGTAGATTGGAAACGACATTTTCCATTGGTTGTTGAGTGGAACATTGGTCATTAGAATTAGGAGGTTTCATTGGTGGAATAATCATTCCTTCGGCAGATGGCACATTATTCAATGATGGGTTGACCACCAAGGAATTAGCCATTTGTGGTGGAGTCGGTATAGATTGTAAGGCATTAATTTGTTGTGTAGTTCTCCTTTGATAAAGTGAGGCTACCAACCTGCACATTTTGTAACGGTACTAAAGTAAAGGAAGCAGGAATTGGAATTACCTCTTTGAGGTCCACTTGACTGGAAAACATCTGCGAACTAGAAGGTGAAGCAGACTTTGATGGGATTGTCTAAGAATCTTTGGGCATGTTTTGGCCCTTTTGGGGGAGCTTCTATTTGGTGGACCCCTTAGAGACGCCCTTATTTCTAGATTGCACAGGAACAAAATACTTACTAGCACCTAACATGTTCTGTAATAAACCTGAAGTAGCATCTTGTTGGGATTGAACGGAGGGATCAATTTCGACCATCGCTTCCTCATTAGAGAGGACACCATACCATGATACCGGAGCCCGAATGGTGTTAAAGTGGATAGGATTACTTCCTTTGTTTCCCTCACTAGGTGTTTTGTTGGATGGACATCCATCATTTTTCTTTCTATGTGGTCTAGATTGCGCTAGCATCCAAAGGCCAAAATTTTATGTCAACTCCGGCTGAATAACCTCAGTTGTTATACTAGATTGGGAATTAGTGTGAGAAGGCCCTTCCATCTCCAAAATATGACTTAGGTTCAATGGACACAACTCCTGTTTATGACCATATTTGCCACAGATAAAACAAACTTGGTGTAGCCCTTTGTACTCCACTCGAAAAATCTTCCCCCACATCTAGAACTTAGATGTTAGTGGCTTCTCTAGATCAACCTCTACACTTATGCGAGCAAATTTCCCTCTAGCTACAACATAGGTCGTCTCGTCATTTTCCCAATCAGATTACCAATCTCTGCTAGGAACTCCTTATTGAAGCAAGGCAATGGAAGGTCCGAAATACGAATCCAAACTGCAACTCTTTTAACGCTTTCATGTTCCCAGTCGAAGGATGGTGTCCATCTCTGTACTGTTAAATAGTGTTGAGAGACAAGCCATGGTCCACCCAGCAACACCATCTCATAATCTACCATATTGGAAAATCGAAGGACAGAGAATCGTTCCCCACATCTGTCCTAATAATATGACCTTTCGGTTTCCAAAGCAACATCAGCCTCTCCTTCAAAATTCCAAAGCCAATTGTCTTCCCCAGCATTTTAATAACAAGGGCATTGGTCTAGGGTTTACATAGCTCGAAATACCTTTCCTTAGATAATTGAAGAACCGGGCAGTTCTCTTAGTTTTCCTCCATGGTTCCTCCAACTTGGCCAAGATCTTTAATGAGAGAATCAACAGCTTGGTCCAGATCTGGTGAAATAGACACTGTCGAGTTCCCAAGGAGTGTATCTTTGAAAGAAGGTCGTGTAGATCTGTCACTGGAACCAGTCAGCTTCGACGATTCAGTAGGACGATCTTCTGGTGAAGAAGCTCAACGTGAGAGTTTGTGGCTACTGGTAGCCCCTTGCCCCTCATTTTGGTGAAAGTATGGTTTTGAGTTTGGAGGAGGAGGGGGGTTAATCCCTGGTGGACGACCGTGGCCACTTAACTTGAAGGATTCCGTGATTTCAAATTTAGGGAAGATCCGTTACAGAGCGTTGAGCACCATTGGGAGTTTACTTTGGCAATTCAATCTAAGCACATATATACTGTCATTTCTCTAGATGTCTTTCTGTGTCACATTTACTAATCGATGTTTGAACTTGTCAATTATCTTTTCTTTTCGTTTTAACTACCAAGTATGAGGTAGTCAATTTTGGTATTTTTTTCAATTTTGGTATATTTTCGATTTTGTTATTTTCTTCATTTTAATTATATATTCTTTTTTATAAATAAATCGCATTAATTATGCCAATTGTAGTTATTGATTAATTAATAATATCTCGTAAATTTTGAGTAAATTATTACCCTAAATCCATTTGGTATTGTTACTTAGAAGACTAAAAGAGACTTATTCGAATTTCTCTTGAAATAATATATCTCAACTGTATGCTCTGTCCTTTTTGTTTTCACCATCCTCACTTTCTAAACATGCAAGTTAGAGCAACGGCTAATTTCTATGTAATAGAGGTGTATTTATATTAATGTCTCTAATTATTTATTTCATGACGAAATCAATAACTTTTTTTGTGAATGATAGAATATATATTTTATGAAACCAGTATCTTTTTGTGCAAAATGGAGGGATTGTTTTACTGATGTGGAACTTGTATTGGTAGTTGTATTTGATGTTTTTAATGTAAGTGACATAGGTGATTTTTTTTTACCAGCAAGAAATAAAGCGATATAGGTGATTATGTGTTAATTTTGATATAATTTTTTTTCCCTTTTGAGACATATTAAATTATTCAGTAGATATAAACACAAATTCTTTTTTTCCCTTATATTTCCTAGGAAATTATTAACATCATTGTCTTTTAAATGTTCTTGAAATTTTAAGAAAAATAGTTATGTTAAATTTCGGTAATGCAACCATTTAAAGAGAATTGAACTTTTTATCAACTCGTAAATGAAAATTTGAATGCAAAAATAATTAAAATTCCTATGTTATACTTCAAATGACTTCTCATAAATAAATTTTGTGGTAATTACACGGTAAACCAATAAAACTTTGCAATATTTATTCCGTATGGATATGTTCTGAATATTACAAATACACTTTATAATATTCTTTCCGTACGCGTGTCACTTTTCAAATTTATGGCTCGGCTTTTTAAATTCACGATCGTCTTGTTTATATGTTGTAGGTATGTTGTTGATATTGATATGTTGTTGATTTGTTGTTGATATTTTTCTGTATTTGCAAATTCAAAACTTCTTATTTATATGTTGTTTAAATGTTATTTATATGTAACTTATATGTTGTTGATTTGTTACTTATATATTGTTTATATGTTGAAAACAATATATAAATAATATATATACAAGATATGCAACATATAAAAACATATAAATAAGATATCAACAATATATAAACAACATTCAAACAATATATAAACAATAAATAATATATAAATAACAATATATAAACAATAAATAATATAAATAAGTATATAAAATGAACAAATTGTAAACAAGTTTTAAACAACATTTAAATAAGTCTATGAATCTGTAATTTATAAAGTTTGGCTAAAAAATACGTAATTTTATAATTTTCGGTTAAAATATTGAAAATGGGCATTTTGAATCCGTAATTGATTATTTTAGGCTTCATAAATTTGTATTTGGCCATAAATTTTTGCAAATGTATATAAAATGTAAAACAATGTGGCGCAGACTCGTAAACTTGTTAGATAATAGGCCGAACCCATGGTGAGCCTTTGAAATTCGAAAAGGACAATGAAGCCCAAAAATACACTTTGTCAATCGCATGGTTTTCTTGTTTTTTTTTTCGATTTCATGATATTTGGTTGGTTTCATTTTGCTATTGAATCCATTTTTAATTAAGCAATGAGATTTTGTTGAAATCATATTTGTTTTGGTCAGTGGCGAAGCCAAAAATCTGATTAAACAGTCTGCTTAGCCATATTTCTAACTACACGATGTGTATGAAAACAAAAGTATATATATAGAAAACAATTCAATGTTTTTCTTTAGAAAAAAAATAACACGAACAAAATCCTCTCCAACATCAGCAAATAGCGAACTTCATCGAGATATCATATCACATTGGATTCAGTCCTTCCATTATGAAACTAAAAGAACAACAAATTACTTCACATTCTCATCAGCAAATATTATCAGCCTTCATGAGAAAGAAGACATAAATGACAAATGTTTCAAAGACAGAACTCTGAACATGAACTACCAATCTTTCAAAACCATTTTAAAATGTCAATAAATCAACATGAACACACAATTACAATGGAAAAAATATATAGAAAGTCAATGCTAGTTAATCCAAGGGGCTGAAAGAAGAAAAATATCCAAATGTCCAAAAAAAACAAATAAATCATCTTAAATTCAACAAACCAAACTAAAGACTTACATTATCATCCTAAAAAATTTTCTTAGCAACCAAGCTAACAATGAAAACAAAAAATAAATCCATAGCTAAAACCTCTTTTAAACCCTAGTATTAACCCAAGTATAGACCAACTACCATTATTCCTGTTGAATTTAGTTTTGATGATGATGAATGCAAAACATCCATGAAAAAAATACAAAATTGCGGACTTGCTGATATTCGCTAATAAGACACCTTAATAATTATTAAAGCGAGTTAAGGAATGCCAAAATGGTAACAATGCACGCTATTGGACTATCAACGCGCTTTATATGTCAACAACACGTACTGATGAAACAACAATGTACCGTAGCAAATACTCTGATGTTTTGGAATTTTTATGGATAACACTAAGGCATGCTGATCATGGGAGAATGCACAGATATGCTAGGTTGAATTATCTAGAGGAAGAAACTAGACACTCTAATGATGAAGAACGCACGTTGTCGAAGGAGTGTTCAGAACTTGTTTGAAATACCAAGTTGAAGGAACGTTGATGGTATTAAGAGCGCCCGTTGTTGAGTAAAGGTGTGCCCTTTGAAGATAACTCAACAATGCACGTTAGTAGTGAACAACGCGCATTGTCGAGGAACTACTCAGATAAGGACAAAGACAAGACGCTCCTCAAGAATTCAAATATGAATATTCCCTGACACGCTGACGTGGATTTCAAAGATGCAATCTTGATTAGATCCTTCAGTGTACATAGAAAAGGGAGGAATGCACATTGATGAACATCTGGGTGAAAGTGCATATTCTGGAATGAGGAACAAGGCACGTTGATCATTCAACAAGGAACGTTGAAGTGTTGATCAATGCATGCTAATGAGCATCAAGGCACACTGATGAAAGTAGTCACTAAAACATAAGTGATACAACTTCAAAAACACATGTTGATATCTGATAGACACTTGAAGAATACGTGTTAACATGGAACAATGCACGTTAATGTTAGTGACGTCAATTAAAACAGAATTTTTCATTCTCTCACAATGGCTACTTCAAGGCTCCAACGACTATATTTCTAAGAGTGGTTATAAATAGACGTCCCTAGAACAGAAGAGAAGAGAGAGATACCCTTTCTAAGAAGTGCTATTCACTCTTTTTCTCTTCTCTATCTTTCTAACCCATTTGAGCTATTTACATGCCATCTTATTGTTGGGTTGATGTGAGCTTTAATCTATTATACCTTTGGGGTTTAATCTGAAACAAGCAAGGTTGTTTGTTTGGGGTAGATAAGTTTTCCTATTATGCCTTAGAAAAATAAGAGTGGTTGCTAGTGAGCCTTAGAAAACTGGTGGATCGGTTTGCTAGTTCAGCCCACAAAAACTAGTGGTTTGGTTTGTTTGTCTTGTCCTGAAAACAAGTGAAAACGGTTTGCTAGTTGAGCATGCAAAAACTAATAGTTTGGTTTTCTTGTTTTGTCTTTAAAACAAGGTATAATGGTTTGATTGTTGAGCCCACAAAAATAAGTGGTGTAAATGGTTTTCCTCCACCCGCAAGTGAGAAGATAATGGATTGAAATTTTCTAGTGTCTCCAGGAGTAGATGTAGGTCAAGGAGGACCGAACCACTATAAATATTAGGCTTTGATATCTCTCTTCCTTTCTCTCTTTACTTTGCATTTGATTTATATTATTTTGTGTGGATTGGATCTTTAGTTTCATTGCGTCTACATTCAACTTTGATTTTAGTTTAAAAAGGAACTTTGTTGTTTGTTTTATTTTTCAAAAGATTTTTAACAAAGTTTTCAATTTACTAAAAATTCAATTCACCCCCTTCTTGGAGTGACATTCCTTGTTGGGACCGATTCTTATAATTTACAATTCCAAAGTCCTAAAAAACTGCCTGCAGATAAACAACAGGAACATGAACATACATCAAAGATACAAAATTTTACTTGGAAATAATGGAGAGAAGTTGAAGGCGGAGAGAGAAGACAAAGAGAAGAGTTGATTGAGAAGGTTGGATGGTGTTGGCGGTGAAAGTAGCATAGAAGGTTTGGTTTTGATACACTGAGAATTTCAATGGTTTGGTCCTCCTCCGGCAATGTGGCTCTGCCAGTGGGTTTGGTTGTATTCGTTGGTTTGATTTTGATTTTGGGTTTTCACTTTTTTTATTGGTTGGTTTAATTAAATTTATTGGGGTTTTCAAAAGTCGGCCACATGGTATATTTTCAAATCCATTAAATTCATCCCATCATGTTATAAACGTGTACATACCAAAGAGGCATTTTACGGTAAAACAAACAGAACACTAATATCGGGTTAGATTTGATGCAATTCTCAAAGGTCAAAGTTTTTTTCAACATTTTTAAAGTATAAATTAAATTTGATAAAAGTGTCAAAGTTCAAGTTATTTTGATTTATTTACTCTTTTTTAAAATTCAAAAAATATTATGTTTATATTTTGCGTGGATTTTATTTTTGAGAAATTAATTCCTTCTCGTTTGATTTCATGCGGAATAGTTTTCATGTTGTTGTTTTTTTGTGTTCATTATATTTTTATTTTGTTTTAAATTTTTTTGGTCTCATTTGTACATATATTTTTTAGTTTAAAACAACATAACAAAAATTAAACCAACAAAAATACAACATGTAATCAGTATATTTAATAAAATAAAAAAACTATATAAAACCAAATAACAATAGAATAAAAACTAAAAAAATGTGGGTCTTGCATGTTTGAAACAAAACAATGAATTTCATTGTTTACATATAGCGTGTATTTTTTTCTTTTTAAATATAAATAACAAAAAATCAAAACTATTGAAAAAAGCGGTCCGCCATTGACGGATGAATCAAACTCGGTTGATCAATGTATAAAACGGGACCGTGAACCAAGACTAATTAGTAAACTCTATTGACTTAGCTAAATGGATGGACCTTTTATTAGTGTATAAGGCCCATGTGGCACTTGCATAAATAATGCAATTAAACCTTTGAGAGGGTTGATCCTTTACAGGCATAATTCTCCAACATATAGAAACATGAAAGCAAAACCTATCAACACAGAGAGACGAGGTTGTTGCCTCTATGCAGCACAAAGAGGAAGAAAACATTCTTCTTTCGCTTCATCAAATCCTGCACTGATCGATGTGTGGCATCTAGACTACGAATAAGTTGAGCACTCTCGACCATAGCACGACCATGGTTTGCTCGCAAGACCAGCACACAATCTAATTCGTACCACTATTATTCCTAATATTTTTTGTTGTCCCGAAGTTAGTAACTCAAACTAATTATTTATACTATCAATTAATTGGACCGGCACCGACACCTTCAAACACCAATTTAGAAAAACATAGCACATAATATAAATATTTTTAAGGAAACTACAATAAAAAGGGAATATATACAACATATAAACATAATATAAACACATGTGCTTGCATTATTTAGGTAGAAGGACCGTACGTGCAAATATTAGAATTTGGGGGAACGCATGCATAATATTGTAAAATAAATGTGTATTACAAATCAAGGTTGGACGAAGGACAAACTTTCGCATAAATTCTCTATAATTTCCGCATTTTTTACTACCATGCTGGCATATGTTTCACTCCCTATCTCAAATTCACACAACCACATTTGATTAGTTTCATCACCCAAGGGTTAGCTTCTAACAAATTCAAGTCACCTCAATTATATGGACTGATTTGGGAGTTAATTATGTCAGTTGTCCAAATTAAAATTTAGATTTTGGCAAAAAGAAGACAAGGTTTCTTAATTGCCAGAATACCAACATTTTTAATGTTCAGTTATTCGGATACCATATTTTTAATTCTTCACTTGAAAAATACTAGATTTGGTCAAATAAAAGTCATTTTTTCGTCTCATTTTGTTAATCATTTTCTCTCTCCTCTTGTTTTCTCTCTTCATCTCTCCCTCTCTTCCCCAAACAAACTTTAACCCTCTATTCTTTCTCCTCTCTACTTTGAAACCCTAGCTGGCCGCCACCCTCCCTCATGTTCTCCTCCACTGATTCTTTTTCTGTCTCTCTCTTTCTTCTCCTCCCTTGGCCACCTTCGACGAAGCCTGCAACGCCCATCTCTACTAATGATCTGTTCGAGAACAGTCGTTGTCGTGCTTCGCAACACCACTCCGTCGCGCATTCATCGTCGATCAAGAGCCTCACTGCAAAGATCGTCATCGCGTCGCCCAGGTCGTAGTCATTCATCCAAGAAGAGTAGTAGATAACAAATGTCGCCTTCCATTGCTGTCGTTAGCGTCCCCCTCCTGTGAAAGGATCGTTGTCGCCAACGTGTTTCGTTGCCATGGTCACTGTCCTAATTAGTGTTATCATTAGTGATGAAGGAAGAAGATGAACAATGGTGGCAGCTAGGGTTAGAAATGCCCTAACTGTTTTTTTTTTAATTTTTCTGAATTGACATAACTACCCTTGGTTGTATTTGTTCAATTTTGTGCAGGGATTGATACATTTGGACACTTGCAGATACATTTTTTAGACTTGCAGAGACATTTGGATACATTTACAAATTTGTAAAAAAATAAATAAGTGAGTTTAATTTGGTTTTATAAATTCAGAGTTTCGTATTTTTGATACTTGTAGAGACATTAGATACATTCGGAGATATTTGGATACATTTAGGGACTTAACAAATTATGTATAAATTAAAATTTGGATACATTTAGATACTATAAAAATTTGAGATTTGGATACATTTTGGAGACTATCGAAAAAATTGTAAAAATTATATTTCGAGGCATTTAATTTTAAAAAATATTATATCAAAAAAAATTAAATCGAATTTTATATAAAAAATTGTGATTTAGAGACATTTAGATACATATGGATACAGCTGGATACATTTGGATATCACCAGATAATTTTTGAAAGATTATATTTTTTTCTCACTTGGAATTTATCTTTTTCTCGAAAAAATCAATTTCTCGCGAAAATATCTCAAATTCTAGGTCAATTTCTTAGTCAAATAAAAATTTGGTATTTTTGCAAGATATTTCAAGCATGTTTCTATTTATCAAAATGAGTTAAAAGTCAAATTCTAAATTTTAATTTAGTATAAATGTTAAATTTTCTCCTGATTTGGCTATTGATGTCGTTGGATGCAAGGCCCAAAAGTCGTTGGATGCAAGGCCAAAAGGCCCATTAAGGCCATAAAGATCCAACACTCACAGGGAAAATCACACAATTACATTGACATAAAATTCAAAAATTGATGTTTAGGCCCAGTTCAAACAAATTTTGAGGAATGAAAACATACTCTAAACCTCTCTAAAAAATGTCAGATTTAAAGTCTCTAGAATTCTTCAACATTCCCAAAAGTTTTGGTCTCCAACTGTCTCCATCTAATATTTTTCAAAAATAAGTTTAAATGTATCCAAATGTCTCCTAAAACCTCTATCTGATATTTTTTAAAATAAGTTTGAACGTGTTTCTATTTGTCAAAATTAAAATTCTGTTTGTCTTTTTGTCAAAATTTAAATTTCATTTGAGACATTTGGCATAATTAATTCACACTCATACGAGTGTTTAGGTTTGGAGCTAATTACGAAAAATTGTCGTCACAAAATTTACAGTTTTCGTGTCCCTGTTAACTGACAAAATTATGAAAATGCCTTTCAAAAAATTAAAATTACAAAAATATGCCCAAGTACATTTATATACTTGTGTTTTCTTAGTTTATTTTTTGTTTTTTTTTTAACTAGAGACTAATTTTTGTTTATTTTTTTGGTTTTTTGTTATTTTTCTATTTTAGTTTCAATATTTTTTTTTTTGGATGAACTTGTGTTTTTTTTTGTGTGTTGAATTTTTCATGTTGAACTTTTGTTACATATTAGGTTTTTTTGTTGTTTTCATGTTGAAATGGTTGCTTTTGTTTTTTGGCAAGTTACAAAAACACCTCCATTTAAATAATTAATTATAAATAAACTACTTATTTATTTTCTTCTCACATCATGCTATATTTTTTTCTTACATCATACAACACATCCTTTTTTTTACATCTCATACCCAAAAGGCCATTTTTCTTACATTGTAAACTACAATTCATTTTCTTAATATTTTTTCAGTTTTAGTCCTTGTATTTTATTATTTTTTTCATTTTAGTCATTTTTAGTTTTTAGATTACTTGAATTTTTAGAATCAACCTAAAATCAACTCTACAAATTTTTTTTAAAAATCTTATAATCAACCTAATATCAACTCTATAAAAAAAATTAAAACATTAAAATCAACCTAATAGCAGCTCTATATAAACTCGACATAAAATTTTTTAAAATCAACCTAAAATAAACTCTATAAATTTTTTGAAAACCTTAAAATCAACATAATATCAACTCTATATAAACTCTACATAAATTGTTTTAAAATCAACCTAAACACAACCTAAATCAACCTAAAAATCAATTATATCTTAAAAACAGAACCTAAAAACAACCTAAAATCAACCTTGAAAGCATCCGCATAACAAATATAATAATAAATAATTAATGAATAATTAAATAGATGGATCGAAATCCTACCTCGATACACGTAACGAAAGAACACGAGCGGATGTATGTGAAACAACTCGCCTGTTGGTACCATGAACCACAAACGAATTAACAACGGGGACGAGGCGTGTGCCCGCAACCTAATACCACAGTATAATCTCCATGCAAGATGTGTGTTGTGGAAGAACGGAGTTCTTCCTTCATTAGCTATTAAGGCTAACGGTTAGGAGAATGGAGGAGAGAGGGTTTCTCTTTTGTGTGTCTCAACTAATGACTCCATCATTCAGCCTTTTTTTTCATTAGGGTTTCTTCTAGACTAATTAGGAGACCTTTCCTAATTGGGATTTCCTAAATAAATAGGAATATACACTAAATAGGATTCCCTTCTTAATTAGAATTCTTAACTAAATAAGAATACGAATTAATTAGGTTTCTCTTCCTAATTAAGATTCCTAACAAAATAGGAATACTTTAATAATTATGAATTCAAACCAAAACCCTAACTGAACCAATTATCAAACCAATTGTTAACCGCCCTAATTAATACACATTAATTCGGCTCAGGTTCGGGTTCCACATATGACCTGGTATGGGCGGACCATTTTTTTAACATCTCCCACTCGTACATGACGGGTACTATCCATCATGGTACTTTGATGAAATCACATTCACCACACTTGAGATTCAATTCTGTCTTACGGTAAATAGGTAGCGCCACAGGCATACGGCGAGAGCTTACGACGTTGTACACCTATTAGGGTTATACAACAAGTTCTCTTAATTGTTTCTTACATTGAATGCTTACACAAAAGCATTTATCTTCTGATGTGAATATGCCATTACCCTGGTACTTTCCACAATTATCACTTTCAGACTTATGATCTCATGAATGCATAATTCATGTTCAATATTATGTTTCCACGATGGAACTATAATAAGGGCCCTGGTGAACCACAAAACGTTGTGAACGTGTTAAGAAAGTAGTCGTCCTGTTTTACAGGATATGATCCATCATGAATGAATGTGCTTATCTAGCGTGCCTCGTCCAGCCGAATCATGCATGACTCTTCAGTAACATACTAAAACAAGCACACTAACTCATACTTCATGTATGTGTTAGGAGTTCTAAGGGTAGATAGTGCAGATAACTTCTTGTCCACTGTGGGGTCTCACATTAGAGAAATTGAGATAATCTTATGTAATAAGATTTCTCATCCCCATGGTCGTACTTGTGCACACATGGTAAGAACATGTGTCATGGTGTTCTTTCCTTCCTCGAAGGATCGTACATTTCACATTTTTAAATTAACACCATGCAAAGGCTTTGGTCGGAGTGCTACTAAGCATTCTACCTTATTCCACCTTCCTTAAGGACCACCTTTGGCTTTAAGACAGAACTATGCTATGCCAACATAGACAATCTTAGAAATTAAACATGAAACTCTCAGTCATGGCGTATCTTACGAACTAACAATACGACTTCTTCTTGCAACGATTGCAAGGCAGCATTCATGATTATGAATATTGCTCTCGCAAACACATTTATGTTCAAAATATGCCTCATCTTGGCATTTGGCAAACAAATGTCAAACCCAAGGTAAATATCTGTGTGAGTGGGTTACTTCTCCGTCCAACATGCTATTGTCACTAAGACTGTAAATGTTTTACTCAAAACATTCACACTTGTGTATTGCACAATGTTCTAACAAATGGCGCATATCACATGCCACACTAATATTAAGTAATATGTCTCTTTTAATATGCTACTATAAGCGGATCTATTTCCAGTGTGGACTTTTTGAACTCTAAGTTCATCATCATTTCCTTATGCAACTATATCCTTTTCCAATTGATACTTGATGTTGATTTGCTTAATCCACTAAGGATTTCTTAGTCCTTAGCAATTGAATATTGATAATCACCACAGGTTATCAATGATTTTCTCGAGGTGATTAGGTTTGTGTGGTATTTAAACCACTCTTTCAATCCTTCCTTGTGCACTGTATCTTGGCAAAGCTAGACGCATATCTTTTGCTGGGTAGTTCTTACTACTCATGCACAATTCTTGCTATGGTAGCACAGTCTGGCAAGAATTCACAACTAGATGTAGAACTTACTCATGTCTACGTCACATGGCCAATTAGCAATTGCGTGTCTACTTGATTTGTAGATCATTTTTTCGATGACACAATACATTAGTTTCAATGCCTTTCAAGTATCTCATTCACTACTTCCTAACACCCTTTGATTGGGTTTACATAACATCTACTAACTGACTTATAGTATAGTAGAACATAGGTTTTGTATGTGACAAGTCATAGACTTGGTCAACAAGTCATAGACTTGTAGTTATCTTGTACTTATCAAGATGTTCTGTCAACTTCTAACTTGTTTAGGGAATCTTACTTAAGTGTTTCCCTTTCTCACATTATAAGTGGGCATATGTGCTCAAGAAGGCAATTCTTGAACTTGGGGTTTTCATAGGCTTGCAACACTTGCACACTCTAAAGAACGTTGTTGCATTTCTCTAGGAGAGATACAACAATGTTCTTAAAATAATCCTTTCAAAGGATCACTCATATGCATTATCTCAAGGTTGGATTATAACCAATTCTCATTTTCATTCATGTATGTTGGATCACTTCTAGCTCCAAACGTGTTGCTTAAACACAAGAGTATAACGACAAGACTCGCCTCTAAAATATTTGGCATTATCACAACATATTTGAATATACCAATTCCTTGAAGACTTACCAAGGCCAAACAACTTTATGTTCGTTACCTTGCTTGATGAAACCCATGGGTTGAACCATGCAGGTTTCTTCACCTAATTCTCTTTTAGAGAAAAAGGAGTCTCGATTTTTTTAGACTAACTATCCTGGTCAAGTTTATTGAACAAAGGCAAATATTAAAGTACGATAAGAAAGTCTACTCAAGATCTATTTCTTTTTATCATATAAACCCCTTCTCGAATATTGATTCTCTTATCAACATTTTGCTTGATCTTTTATCCACATATTCCTAATAGGTATTCACCTTTTAAGGAGATTGACCAATACTCAACATCAGTTCAATCTTATGAATGCCATTTACATTTCCATTATCTTAGTCCATCAAGCTTTTACTGGGATGAGAGAACTTTTATAGTTCATCCTTGTTATTGAAAATGGTCACGATTAACTCATTCATTGAAAAATGGTATTGTGAGACTTTGTCCCCTTTAAATATGCATTTTCGAAACATGGAAAAACATGTTGTATACATGTTCATCATAATATTTGAAATGCCCTCACTGGGATTATGTTCTAAACTCCCACTCGAATTAAGAACTCCCACTAGGATTTAAATTCCCTATTCTCATAAGAATTAGGAATCTCTCTCCCATTAGAGTCAGGATCAGGAACATCCACACTACTCTGAGGTAGATGAAAGTACTTATCACCATCTTTCCTCATCTAACTTCAAAATTTCTCCCACTCATATGGAATGATCTGTTGAATCAAGGGTGATCAACATTAATTTCCTTTTATGTTTTGATAATGTGCAAAATATTTGAGTTAGAGTGGAACACATTGGAAAGCTCGGAACTGCAAATCAAGCAACTGAAAGTGCCACAACGTACGTTATCTATGTACAACGTACGTCACAGTGAAGAGCAATTGTAATATTCCGCCCATTTTGGTTAGGATTCTTGTAACTTTCTGACCAATTCCAATTGATCTTGAAGATAATCGGATGTATTTCTTCGAGGATTAGGTGTTATCGAATCTTGAGGGAGGTCTGATGCACATTGGGAAGCGTGGAATGTCGAGTATATGATTGGTGAGTGTACAACATGCGTTAGACTTAAGTACAACATACATTGTCGGGTGAGGAAGACGTACATTATCTGAAAAAGTAGCATAACGTACGTTGGCTAGGTACAACGTACGTTATCTGGGATGCGATGATGATCAACGTGCGTTGGCATGGAACAATGTGCATTGAGTTGTGTTTCTTCAAAATCCATGGCTATTGAAATGCATCACAACGTACGTTGTGATGTACAACGTACGTTTTGAATGACCATAAAGTATGTTGAGCACAAGTATAATGTACGTTGCGTTTTGATCTGCAACTCTTAAAACAACCGAAACACAACCGAGTTCGTCATTTTCTCTCCATTTTACACTCAAATCTCTCTCAACTCGTTTGTAGTTCTTCCACATTGCTCCCCTAATGTTCCTAATCGATTTCTAAGGTAAGATCAACATCGTTTCTTCATTTTTAAGTCATTTTCATGCATTGATTCATGAAATTCATTTTTGGTTGAATCCATCTAAGGTTCCGATTTTCTCGTGATTCTGAGTTAATGAATGATGAGGGATGCTAGAATAGGTTAGATGGGACTTGTATGAACACGGTTCAAGCCTTTAATCGAAGGAATTGATGACTCTTTGGAAGAGCTAGGGTTAGGTTCGGGTTTTGATGATTTGAGGATGATTTTGAGTTTATTTGAGGAATCTGAGGTTAGATTCATGTTCGGGGGATGAATTTGATTCAGGATGTACGTTCGGTTTCGTTGATTATTGACCGGAACGTAATTTTGGCATTTTTTCAAATACTTTCTGTCGCGGACAGATTCTTGGGCATTTTTGCAAAAACTTTTTGTCAGGGACAGATTGGTAATTTTTGAGAAGTTGAGCTATAAACTTGGAATTTGAAACATAGGGACTGACTTGTAATTTTATGAGTCAGGTATTAATTCACGATTTCTGAGAGTTCGAGATCGAATTTGGGGATTCTGACTTATGAAAATTTAGTTGGTAGGCCCAATGTACCTTATGTATTGTTTTGCAAATTGTCGAGTCTCGGATACTAAAACGTAATTTTACATTGATCGGGGACCAAACTATAATTTTACGTAGATTTTGAATTTTGGATCGTAAGTGATGGATTCACTTTCGAATTATATTTTGGGCGACTTTGAGGGTCTAAACTTGCATTTGCATATCATGCTTTTGGTATTGCCACAGTACCACATATTGACACTTAAGTTGTTTGTATGTATTCAACTTATTGTCCTTACCAGCGAGACCAGCCACCAACTAGTGGGACTTGACTGGTGACATTGCTTGGATTTTCAGATGAGTGAATAGCAACTTCGGACACATTTTTTATGTCTCGAAACTCCTATTTACTAGTTTTCGATACGTTGGGTATATTTTGGAAAATGGACTAATCTAAGGATTGATTAAGTAATAAACTGATTATGTATTTAATAATCAGTAATAGTTTTGAAATTGATATATATATATGTATAATATATATCTCCTCTCTGATTTTGATGTTGGATTGCATGATTGGGATTTTATACTATATGATAGTATGATTTGGTTTTCAATATGGGGACACCTGTGCTACGAGGCGTATAGCCTTTGGTATACCAATGATTGATATAGCCTAACTACCAGGGTTGTCAGTAGCCATGTTGCCCTAATCAGGCGCATATTTGATATTGATAGAGGCGGGTC
>CAODLS010957613.1:0-19126 GCA_948243855.1 Flueggea neowawraea | reverse complement strand
ATTATAAAAAGCATTGGTGGCTGCAGCTCATATGTAACAGCTGCAGTTATGTGAATGGCTAAATTCCGTGTGTAAGATGTTCTCAAATGCAAATGTGTATAAGTCATATGCAGAAGAGATTAAATCAACATTTAACTCATTAGATTTAGATATAGGTTAACGTTTATGATCAAATAACAATGACCCTTGGTTTTAAAGAAACAGAAAACATAATAATGATATAGAAACAAATTATCCTTGGATGATATGTTCAACCAAATTTTAATATAAGCTCTCTGCATAATTCGGCAATTCCTGTTTTACTGTTAGATTCGTTTATCACCATTGTCTATCTTAATCATTGATTAATTCAGACCTTAATTGGGAAAAAGAAAATTTCAAACTAAAAGCTTCTGTTTGACCATTGATCTTTGAAAGTTAAAAGGATTTTTCGAAATTGTTATTGTGCTACTGTCTCATTGTTTTCTTAACTGGATCATTGAATGTGAATCTCTTGAGTTCATCTGAACTCAGAAGAGTATTTTTATACGGATCTTAACAGTTCTCCTTGTAAAATTTACTTCAGGTGGTTGCTTTTGTTTTGGAGGCATTCTTTGCAGAGCTTGAGACATCAGAAAAATCTGGAGAGGACCAGGTTGGTATTATTTTTTAAAAAAGAACTCCATATAAAACTCGGGTCCATTTGGCAATATTTTATGTTCGGGGAGATGGTGCTGTGTTGGCCTTTTTCCCCCCTCTGAATGAATGTTTCACAAGTTCAGTCCAAAACACACATCTATCAGGGTTTTGATTGAATTTACTGAAATTTCAGTAATACATTCTCATAATTTGGATTTGTCTGGTTCCATATTTTGAATTGTAACCATTTGTGGCATAGCATGGTTAATTACATTGAAAAAGTATGATTACTCTGGTGAAATTATTATTCAGTAAATCTCTCCATGTTTGCAACATGTGTAGTAGTTCAACAATACCTGGCTTCTTGTGATTAAGAGGCATGTGTTCAATTGGGCAAGTTCTTTTCATATCCAGGAAGGGCATTTCTTTCAGGGGAAGGGATATTTTTCATGACGGCATTATAGACTTCCTTCACGTTAGGAGAAAAATTCAGCATGTTGTCTGTCATTCTCACTACTTTACACCTGCATTTCATTGATGTGACATTTCTGCGGATGGAAATGTTTTGCCTCAAGTCAGCTGGTGTTGATTGTTTTAGATACTAGAATAGAATTTCGCTCTTTTCGTCACTTGTTATGACCATTTCTAGTTCCATAAATTTTGAAACTCTAAAAGAATCCAGCTATGATATGATTTTTTTTCCCCAATAGAATGCAGGAGATGCAAAGGACCAAAGGCGATATGTCGGGTATGTGCTCGCAGCTAGTTATGCTACCTAAATCATTCTTTTCGTTTTTCTCTCATTCTAAATATTAGAAGTGCTAGCAATACCCTGATTTCCCCCTTAATGTAGCACAAAAACTCGTAGCCAAAGAGTTGACCTTCTTCTCCACCACATGTTGAGCGCGGAGCTGAATGAAAGGCGGTCAGAGAACCCATAATTTCATCCTTGATGAGGTTAGCTAACTTAGTCTCATCATTTCTTTGAATTTTCATGATTTGTTCTGAGATTAGAACAAGATCTTCCCAGAGATCCCTTCCAGTTTAGGGATTTGAACTTCAAGATGTGCACATAACAAATGGCGCAAGTAGCGGACAATACTCACTATCATCAACCACTAAGATTTAAAATGTACATTCATTATGAAGCACCGTGGCATCGTATTCATTCAGATTTTAATGTGTTCTTGATTGTTATTTTTTTCCAACTGGTGCTGAAACAGGTGATTGTGCGAATTCGCCATGAACAGTTTGAAGAATTGTCAGAGAGGCATCCGCAGTTTGTTCCAGTACATAGCATGCTTTATGGATTGACTAGAATCAGATGGAGAGTATAAATTAATTGCTGAGAAAAGGAACTTCGCCAGGTAGTATGTAATATGTGCAAAATGAATTCTCTCAGAGCTGTCATCTCTTGATCGGTAAAGAATGCATTTAGTCACGCATATAATAATACTGTGGTTTTTTTACTGCATCTTTTTTGTTTTTTTATGTACATCACGCCAAAAATCAATTGAAAGACAGACGTGTGTTTATTATTTCAACGAATTTGAAGGTTTTTGCTGATAAAGAGCCATTGTTTTCTCATCTCCATTTTTTGTAGTAATAAATTTATGAGTTAAGTAGAATATTGCACAATTTTTCAGACAAGTTAAAATAAATAAAACATACTTTATTCGTTCTATAAAAATAGATGTATATTTCTTTTTCGTTTGTTCTAAATTGTAAGCTGTTTTTTTCTTAAAACTAATTGTTATGTGACATTTCACTATATAGAGAAGCACACAAATATACAATAAAAAAAGGCAAAATTCATAAATACATGTCAAAAACCTACCAAAAATGAAAACACCGAACAAATAATTACAAAAATGCATCAATTTGACTGTATGTTGATCATGCGTCAGAATTTTGACTTTGTGTTGATCACATGTTGACCAGTTAAAAGTGAGTACAAATCGAGAATAACACGAGTACAAATCGAGAATAATATGAGTAGAAATAGACTACAACAATAAAATGAGAACAAACATCAGAAAAAATTAGTACAAGTTAAAACAAATACTATGAGTACAAATGAGAACAAAATGATGCAATTCTAATATGACTATCTAAGAGAGGGTGAATTGGATTTATTGCTAAGTGTAAAATTTTTTAAAGCTTTTTGCAATATTTTGAAAACATAAATCAGTAGCTCAATCCAACACACAACCTCAGAAATTGAGATGAAAATAAGTAAGGGATACAAAAAACAAATCCAAGATTTATAGTGGTTCGGTCATTCTTCACCTACGTCCACTCATTTAGCCTCAACTAGAGAATTTCAATCCACTAACTCTTCCTCACTTGCGGGTGGAGGAAAACCGTTTCAACCTCTTATTTTTTAGGCTCACAAGAAAACCTTTACAACCACTTATTTTAACTGGCTCAACAAGAAAACTAACAACCACTTATTTTTCAAAGGCAACAAACAAGCAAACCTATTATACCCACAAGCTTTACAATCAAAGCTTGATTACAAAAGGTTTAACATAATGAGAATGATATTCTCACACCAACTCTTAAAGAAAATAGCAATACAAAAGCTTATTTGTGGTGTAAGAACTTGAAAACACTGGAGAGAGAAAGTCAAGAATGAAATTAGTAAAGCTTGGGCACACTCTCAATGCATTCTCTCTTTATCTCTGAAGTGTGTACCTTTATTTATAGGTAATCTTCAAAATGTAGCGGTTGTGAGACTTGAAATAGACGTTAAAAGACGAGAAAGAAATTTTGATTTTAATGACATCAGTAGGTACAACGGGCATTGTATCCCATGCAACGTGCGTTGTAAATGTCCCATTGACGTACAACGTAACTTGCTTCCCTTCAACGTGTCTTGCATCCAACTCTAATGCTTCAGCCTCAAATGTTGAGCAATGTAATGTATCTTGTGTTTATGCAATGTGACTTGAGTCTCCATCCACAATGCTCACTTGGAAATTTTCTTCGTACAACGTAACTTGTGTTTATTTGCAACGTGCATTGATCATACCTTAGTGTATATTGCATATGGAACTTCATCCTTCAACATGCTTTATCGATCTCCAAAGATCTCTCCTTTGATTCTGTCACGTGATTGCATCAGGTGTCAAAAAGTATTCAAATTTCAATCCTAAGGCGCCGACTTGTCAGATGCTCACATCACCCACTTCAGTGTGACTTGCATTGACTTGCAACGTGCATTAAGGAATGTTTTCAAAGGTGACTTCTTTTCTCACATGGTGACTTGAAGTAGAGTACAACATCGATTTCCATTGCTTGCAATTCGATTTTAAGTCTGATGCTCATTCTCGTCAACGTGACTTGTACATAAGTACAATTCATGCCAAGAGCGCCTCATCCATATAGCGTGACTTGTAGACTCTACAACGTGACTTGTAGATAAGTGCAATTCATGCAGAGCACCCCATCCATATAACATGACTTGAGCTACATGAAACACGTCTTGTATGTTTCAGATACTTACTGCCTACTTAGTTCAACTCGATAACGTGACTTGTATCTTATGTTACGTGACTTATACCTCAACTGGAAAGCCCATAATTCCTTTGGTATGATCAACGTGACTTGTAATGGTTGTAATGTGATTCGATCATACTGCAATGGGCTTAACATTGGCTGCAACATGCATTGCTTAGATTTTTCACATGTTTTGTTATAATCATCAAAACTTAGAGTCAACAAAATGCTATAGTTTATGTGCAACAGTTGTGGTGGTGAGAAAGCCATAGTGACGGTGAGGAGGTTCAGAGAGTTAAAGGCCATGGTGGTGATGAGGAATTGAGAAGGCCAGAAGTGTTGTAGTGGTGGGTCAGTGGCGAAGGACTGTTATGAGTGGTGGTGATTATGGTTGGGTTTATACTAGTGTTGTAGTTTTGATCTTTAATCATTTGGTGGGTTTATAGCTGGATTTTACTTGGTGGGTTTGTATTAGTGATGGTTTTGAGGCGAAGAGAAGGGTTTGTGTTTGTTTTTGTTTCAATGAGTGGGTTTGAGCCAAAATCCTCAGTTTGTGTTTGTTCAATGAGTGGGCCTGAGACGAAGAGACGAAAAGGCGGGTTTCGATGGTTGTGGGCAACATTTTTGTTCTAATTTTAGGGATTTTGGCTCGATGATGGTGGCGGCTCTTTTGGTGGTGTAATATATGGTGGTGGTTGATTAGGTGATCACAAAGATGATGATTTTTTTTGTTTGCAGGTGGTTCTGCTATTGTTGTTGATTGCATGTGGCTTGAAAATTTTAGTTTTTCTTCGATTGATTTTTTTTTTCTTGTAATTTTGATTTTTGAATCAAATAGAAATTTGATTTCTTTAAATTTACAAAAGGGCAAAATCGTCTTTTCATACACGTGGCACGTGCCCCACTAGCCATGTCAGCGATGCTGACGTGTCCCGTTAGATTGCAGAAACGGCATTTAATGGCAGTGATGAAATAGGAGGCTTTTGAAAATTGGAGGATAAAAACGGCTAATACGCTATAATACGGAGACGAAATAGTAATTATCCCTAATATTAACTCATGAATCAATCATTTCAATGTTTTGTGTTCTAACAAGTTTCTGATGTATTGTATTCTGACAAGTTTTCTTTGTTTTCTTGATCTGTGACATAATTTATTCCTTAATGTCCACTTTTAATTCCAAACCTTCAAGTAAACCGTGACCAACCTCCTAATTTACAACACCCTTTGGCGTATTTATGTGTGTTTGATAACAATGTTTCTGGCATTGAGAATGATGATGTTGAACCATTTGTTGGCAATGATATCTGCAAATGGAACTTAATCAGGTGTGTTCTTTCCAATTGAGCAGTCAACGGGTGTCACAATCAAAGAATCAGGCCCAAACTAGTTATTGTTCAAGTTTTATCGACGAGTGATGAATGGTGGTCTTCACATTGTTAATAGACAACCCTTTTGACGCATTCCCTCGCACCAGAGGATCATCACTTCTTTGTGTTATCTTACATTTTGGAAACAGCTCCATGATGTCCTTATTGGCTTTTTCCCAAAGCGTATTTGTAAAGATATTGGGAACTATTTGGATATTTATGTTGAATTAGATGCAAAGAACTTTTCCAACATTTGGTAGAGTTATCTAAACATCAAGATTTATATTGATGTCTGTGAACCAATATTGAAGGATAAGATGAAGATTAATGAAGAAAGGTGGTGATTGGTCTTTCATTTCTTTCAAATACAAAGGTTTGCCCACGTTTTGCTTCATTGACGGCTTGCTGGGTCATATTAATTGATTTTTGAACAAGTTTTGGACCAAAACAGCAATGTCACAAAAACCCTTATTCGGTACTTGTTTAAAAGTCTTAACCAAGTGCCAACAATAATTTGTTAGTGAAAAGTGGGTTCGTGGAGATGTTCTAAAAATTTAGGCAAAATAAGATTCTTCTGGTTATGCCATGACAATTGATGGCAATGAGACAGTTATTTCTGAGGGAGACAAAATTCAGGAGATAATACGCAACTTGAACTGCCCTTCTGTTTTTTTTTTTTTGAATTGGAATAAACCTTATACTAATCTATATTACACAAATGCCTCTTAAATTTATTTTCTACCCACAGATAGGCTCAAACCCACAACCTTAAAATATAAGAATGAGTTTTACTAATTCAACCAATCCACTTGGCTTGAACTGCCCCTTCTACTGATAATGTTTGTATGGAAGTTGTTGACAATAAGTGATGACATTGATTCTCCTCAAAGTAGGCCTTTGCTCAGCCCATTTTCACAATAAATGATGAAGATCTAAAAAATACCTACCAGCAGTGGGTTAGGATATCCAGACATACTAACAACTATGACAATAATTTGTTGGAAGTATCGAAAGGTTAGGCCACCCAATAATGATTCAGCTACTCAAACTCTTAGCCCAAACTCACAACTCCCATTTCATATTCCTAATTGAAATTCTCAGTAAGCAAATCAAAATTGATTCCATTCAGAAACAAAATAGCTTTATTGGTAGCTTTGTTGTCTCTGTTACACTATGTTTGGGAGGAAGGTTTTGATGGAAAGGGAAGGGTGACAAGGAGTTTTAATTTTTTTACACTTATTTGGGAAGGATGGAAAGATAAGGAAGAAGGTTATGAGGTGATCTGGAAGGATTAGATTTTGCATTGAGTTTGGACATACTTTCAACACTCCAAAATGGAGTATTAGGGAGAGTTGAGAGTTTTAAAAGAAAATAAAATATTTTTTGTGACAATCATGCCCTCAAAGAGTGAATAAAAAATAAAGATCATGAATCAGTACTCTTTGCACTAACGATGACTCACCAATCACCACGGATGAAACTTTCCACAAGCAAGATGAATTGAATAAGATTACAAATATTATTGAATTGCTTTTAAACAATGACCTCTTTTTTTTCTAATCAATTTGATTAATCCCAATTTATATCAAAAAATTTCTCAATTTACATATCGTTACTTTCATGTAACTAATTCTGATACTAACTCCAACCTCATGCTTAGTTTTTTTCTTTGGAGTACATTTATTGTTAGATAATTTTTTTATAATCTAGTTTGCTAATACAATGTACCAATTTCTTATACTATGATATATATATAAAGTTTGTTTGCAATTATTGTCCATTTTGAATCATAAAAATTTTTAAGAAAAATAAAATACCATATAATAATAGGAACGTTTTAGGGATAAATTTGAAAAATAATTGTTTAACCCATCACAACTCTTTCATCCTAAATAAACACAATAATTTATTAATTTTTTATTTACGATTTATTTGTCCTAAATAAGTTAAATTTTTTATAAAATATTTCATTCAATTCCAGTCCAAATCCAATTAACACTTCCAATATTTAGGGTTTGCTTTGATTTCTATCACAAAAATCTACATTGCCATTGGTATGCCTCAAAGATTTTATTGATTTTCTCTGTAATTCGAAAAGTTAAGGTAATATACCCCATTTACTTGGCTCTTTCAGAGATTTTAGTTAACCATTTCTTATTGTGGCATTTAAAATTTGGCATGATTGGATATGTGTTCACTTGGTTACAAGGTTTTTTTTTTTGACATTGTTGATCCGTTCTGTGGTTAGAATCTCAAAGATTATGTTGAATTTTTTTTTTTTAATGTTGTCGATGAATTCAATGCAGTTTGCAAAATAAAAAAACTAAAAATTAATCACACATTAGATGAGAAGCTTTTTGTTTTTTGCTTTCGAACTGGTCTTAAAGTGACTGCAATGCCATTGAGCCAGCGTCAGCATCCCCTATATTATGATTAAGCGGAAGGTAAAAGCCAACAGCTCAATGTGGGGCCCATGGGACAGCAAAAATTGTCCCTTTTATTTTTTTAATTTTACTCTAATGGTCTAAAATTATTTTTTTTTCGACAATTTTTTTGAACTGGCTACACAATTTTCATTCTATCTCTCTTCTCTTATCGAACATACAATATTAATTAGAATGAAAAAGGACAAGTCAAAGAGAAAGGAAAAAGTAAAGGACAATGGTGAAATTACCGTCTATGTTCCGAACCCAGTGTTGACCAAATTGACAAAAAAATTGAAAGTCAAAATACAAGTTGGACACAAATTATCGCAACTCACCGAATTTGATTTATTGTTGAGCGATATTTCGACTATGACTCCCTAACAAGTTGAAATTAAAAAAAAAATTGTGATATTATCAAACAAAAACATGGCTTGAATTAATGTAGTTTAGGGTGTTGTATTTTAATTTTAATCTAGGGTATTAGTTTAGTTAAAGTATTTTAAGATTTTATATCATCAAGTAATGTATTTTAAGGTAATGTATTGCATTTGAATTTGTAGTTGAATCGTTTTCTTAATGAATTTGTAATCGTTTGTTTAATGTATTTTATTGTTTTATGCCATCGAATGTAGTTGTTTTTTAACCTACGATTTTTTTAATGTAGAAAGAAGTTAATGAAAAGTTGATAAATAATTTATTTAAAATAATTTAAAGTGTAATTTTGAAAATATAATTTATTTTATATTAAAGTATAAAATTAGCATGTTAAATAAATATATTTATTGTGAATTTTATATTATAAATAAATTAAATGAAGAGAGAAGTGATTGTGGCTCCCATGATAGAATATAAAAAAGAGTATAATGATAGTGTATGAGAGTTTAATGGAAAAATAGATTAATAGAAAGTTGATGTGATATATTATATCTAAGTAGGTATAATGCATTGTAAATGCCCAGGCATAAAAGGTTTTCTTGATAAATCAATGACTAGATCATAAGAAAGAAAAAACAAATTTGAAAATGACTTTATTTTTACCAACAAAATTAAAAACGTCTTTGATCTTAAATATAGAAGTTGCTTCACCTTAGAACAGAAAACAAACATCCAACTATCAAAATCAATGAAAGTCATAAAACAAACAAATTGTAAAAGGATTATTCGGAAAATAAAATGTTAAAATGCGAGTCACAAGATAAACATGTCAAAAAATTATAACAGATCCAAGAATTCTCTTTCCTTTTCTAAATATATGTAATTGTCAACTAAAATTGTTGGAATCGGAGATACATACACGTAGTGGAAAATAAAAACTTTTGTCTACGAATTCCACCAGGATCCAAGCAATACGATAAAACCAACTAGGGAAGACATGTTTACCTCACTGATTTGCAGTGCAGAACGCGAGAGGATGCTATTGGAGTTGAGTCATAAACACTGCAGATCGTGAACACCGTCTATCGGTATCCACACAAATGAGTTACCTAGCGGGATTGGCGTGCTAGCACCTATTCGGAATACACTCTCCAAGACCTAACAATTTTCTCTCTCTTGGTTTTGGTGGGTCTCAAAAAACATCTACATGTTTTGGACCTAATGACTATTTATAATAGTAGTCTAATCATGTTGAACCACTTAATCCTAGTCATATCTTATAGGATAAGATTTGATTTAACTTTTAAACGAATTCAAAATGAATTCTTTTTTTATTCTTATACCCAATTAATTTACAACTAATTTAATTGGACGCATAGATAATCAACGGGCTAAAGAGAGTGCTAATTTATCTCCCACTATGGCTTGCTCTAGTGTGTGACCTTGTAGGTCCGCTCAACATTGGCAGCAAGTCCAAATCACATTCTAAACCCACAAGTCATAAGCAGTATTTAACAAAACATTATGACTACCCAAATTTAGCGAATTCGATGACTCAACAGAACCTAAACCACAATATAATATTTAGTTCTTTTGTCACTTGATATCTCAATTAAGTATAAAGCGTTGATAACATCATCTTTATATAGCTTAATCAAACATTCATTGATTCTCAAGTAGACTGATCAAACAAATGATATTGATAACCCCAATCAATTTCATTCGAGCACGGCCATGCATTTCATTAGTCCTGCTTATCAAGTGGTCAAGAGATATCTCACTCAAATAAAAGAGGAACAAATTCTTTCACGTCACTCACATTCTTCCACATAATTTGCCACATACCCATTTATAGTTTGTGTTACCATCCTGTTAAAGATTATGTTGAACAATATCAAAACATGTAGTTCCTCATATAGGAATCTATGGTGAATTCAGGTCGAATGACTCAGATATCACTACTGCAATAAGAAGTACTGATGACATAATCCATGTAGTATTTCTTATAGGGGTCATTCTAATGCCATGTTCCCAATATGAATTTATATTCTGAGTGAAATCCCACATCTATGATTAGTAAAACATGATCATCTCTCAAAATACATGTTAGTCTTGCTTCATTTTCATTCCCATGATACTCATGAACGACCAGGGACTATTTAGAATGCTATTCTTTCACCTTAAGGTTTTACTATCAAGTTACGAACTTGATGACATAAGATAGAGTCAACTATTCATGCATACTTTAATCAAGTTATAACAATACATAAAACTAACATGATAATATAACAAAATGAAATGCCTCATATATTAAATAACAATGTAAATGACAATGTTCATGAGATTGGGTTAGAGCATATCACTAACAATCTCCCACTCGCATTAAACCCAATTAACCATAAACAGAATTCCCAATGATCTAACATGATTGTCATGCTTTGGTTGTGGAAGAGGCTTAATCAAAGGATCAAGAACATTGTCGTTTGTCTTTACTCTGCATATCTTGCCATCTCCTCTCTTAATTGTTGGATCAAGGGTGATCAACATTAAGTTCCTTTTGTGTTTTGAAGATGTGCAAAACCTTTGACTTGAAGTATAACACATTGGAGAGCTCGGAGTTGCGAAACAAGCCACTGCAGGTGCTTCACGTACGCCATAAGTATGTAACGTACGTGAGATAAGGTCTGATTTTGATAATTTTGGTTGAGTGAATGAATAAGATTGATTTTAAGAATTTGGTAAATTTGCCAAATGAAAGGGATTGAGTTGATTTTGATAATTTTGAAAATTATTAAAATTAGAATTGCAAGAAGATGATTGGTTAAAATTTGAATTCATATTTTTTCAAAGAAAATAATCAATGTGTGAGAGAAGAAAATTTTGAGAAGAGAATATAAGAAGAGTAAAATGAATGATAAGTTGTACGAGAAAAAAGAAGAGTAAATACATATTTACAAATAAAAAAAATTAAAAATACTATACAAAGGTCAAATTGACCGTTGCGCAATTACCTCGTTGGTTGTGCACAACGGTTATGCACAACAAACCCACTTGGTGCCTCTAACCTTCCCCTAATGGGGAAGGGCAGAGTTGGTGGACACGATGACAGTGCACCAACCTTGCAGTATGGGTGCTCTTAGGGAGTTTTCATTAACACTTCCTTTAAAATAAATAAAAAAAATTGAAAACTATCCTATATATCTTTATTTTTAATATTTAATTTCTTACATTTCATTTATAAAAGAATCTCTTTCCTACAAATTTTGTCCTTTTATTTATTTATTTATTATTTGAGTAAGCTCTACCACACACGTCTTGATTGCTTATTTATTTCCTTCCATTCTTCCTAAAAAGTCATCTTATTTCTCCTCTGTGAAGAGAAGAAGATTGAAGCAATTCCTCTGGTGCGAGGTTTGTCAATGAAATGAAGCATGCACAAAATCCTCACCTCACAACTATAGCATATGGAAGGCGATGATACTAATACGCAAAAGGTGCCTCGAGAACATAATACCTCTCAGTTTTTTTCCCTATATTCTTGAATATTGCTAGTAGTTATGCTTTCTGTTCTTACCCAGTTGAGTAGAGAGGTAGAAATGAATTGGGTTTAATTTATTGATGAATCTGATGTAAATAAAAATTTGGCCTTCACGCCATAGGTAATAGAATTTTATAAACTAGTAAATGCTAAGCAATTTTGTAGAATTTTTGGAGCACTCCGTACTTAGTTTTCCTCTGTTGACTGGTTTTCCTCTGTTTATAATTTTGTTGTCATCTGTCAATCAAGTTATTTATGTTCGAGAATGAAGCCATAATAACATGACAAGTTTTGTGCTTTTAAATTGTCATTTTTCTTTATTTTTGTTCTCGCATTCTGCTGTGGTGAATGAGTACTAGTTACATTAATACTCGCATGAGAAGTTTAGCGTTCCGTGGATTATTATGGCATGTGTTTGAGAGCTCCTTTATTTTTAGATGAAGGTTTCTTTTTTCACTTTCTTTCATTTTTCCTGTTAGATGAAGTAAGTCAGTTGCTGTTTGCCTTCTACTCTTTCCGATTGGGAATTGCTTAAAGAATCCTTAGTCTTAGGGTGTTCACTTTTACACTTTGTTGATTATGAGGATGAATTTATTCTCAATATACACAGCATTTGTATGAGGCTGTCTTCATCGCTTGCGCGGAAATTGTCTAGTATTTTGTTTCACTTCAAACAAAATGATGAGTACGAAACTGTTTTTGATATTAACATGGCTGAGATTATCTCTTAAGATATCTAGACATGTGCTCTAATGTCCTTGGGGGCTTGATTTTAATCCTTTGATCTATTTCCTTGGGTACAATCTGAAATCAGATATTTTGTTTACCAGAGAAATGCTTTAGGTTCTTTTGTGGCTGGAATTGTTCTTACCGTTACACTGATTATCTTTAGTTGTAGTTGGGGAACTGATTTTTGGAGGGTTTCCCTGATTTCTTCTTTGGTGTTGGAGGTTGCTTGTAATTGACTTTGTTGTAGTGTAGAACCGGCTAGATTGCTTCCCTTCTATATTTTAAGTCTATTCAACTCTTTTTGATTTTCCATGAGTATATTTCTGTAGAACAGAAGTGAAAGACCTGTGCATATGCCTTCTAATAGTTTTTTAGCTTCTATTACTCAGATATAAGCTTATGTTGCTGATGGTTCTGAACATGCTTTTGAGAAGCTTTTCGGTATTTTATCCAATTTCTTTACATCGTCATTTATCCTCGTGGGGGTTCCTATCTTTGGGTTTCACATTTTCTGTATAATTATAGGGAGAAAATTATTTCAGCACCGAGATCGTGTGCTTCTTTGCCCAATGTCAATTATCTGTTCCATCAACCGACATTGAAGAAAAGCTCCATTAATCTAGGTTAAAAGTTATGCTCAGAAAAGCTTCATTACCACTGCCCTTTTTCCTTTAATAATTGATTTTGAGTTCTTCACTTATGCATTCAGCTTAGTTTACTAGACTGTGCCGCATTTCTTGAAGCATGTTGCATACAAGAACTAGTGTTTTGTAGTTTTGTTTGGTGCTTGTTAGTTTAATTGGTGTTGCAAAGATCTTTTATATGTTGGGGGATGCGTGATTAGCTTGGTATGTGGTTAAGGGTTTTGGCAAGTCCAGTGTCATGTGGATGCTTATGTGTTAAAGTGGTGAAGTCTGTTGGGGCTCTGTTCATTCGATTAAACTAAATTTCTGGTGTTTTGATGGTGTAAACATTAGGAAAAGTGTAGCATTCCATGGGTAATTTTCTTTGTCTTCATTGCTGTTTGAGCTTGTGAGGCTAGGAGGACAACTTGTGATGTGCGCCATAGAAACATTACGATTTAGCATGTTATTGTGAAGTGTAATAATGTCAGGATATTTTTAAGGAGGTTGGTTGTGTGAATTGTTATAGCCTAGAATCATCCTAAAGTGCTTTGTCAATTAGGAGGAGGCTGTGAGAATTCTGCTGTATATAAAAAGTCTTGTAGCTGTGTGTAAGAGGCCTCTCTCTGGCTTTCCTTTGCAAGTCTCTTTTAATGTTTTGGCATTTTTAGTATAGCTAGTTCACTTGCTAAAACCTTATAAATATAAAATGGACAATAGAAGAATTTTATTCTGTCTATTCGAACAATTAAATGGGATGAGTATCATGAATCTAGCACAAAATTATGTAGAAATAAATGTAAGATGCCCTATGCAATATCTGAATCTTTTATTCTTGAATTCTTTTTATCTGTAATTGTTCTACTTAAATAGTGCAGTATAAATGTTAAAAGTTACAGCGATGTTATATGGCTTCCTCCTGGAGGATAAAATATGTTCTTTAGAGATCAGTAGATGATGGTTGAACTTCATTCTATAATTTGTCGTAGGAATTTGTACTTGTTTCATCAGTATTGCTTCTCCTGCCTTTGAATTGGAAAGTTTTTTCCAATGCCATTCTTGTTTGACTCTAAAGCCTTACTTAATCTAGGACTATTACAAAATTTTGGAGGTCGATTATGATGCAACAGACGAGAAGATTAAACTTAATTACCGAAAACTTGCACTGGTTAGTGGAGCATCTGCTATGAGCAACTTTCATATGTGAGCTTTCTCTTTTTGTCTGAGTGCGATAATTGCATTCTCTAATAACTGTGGGATTGACAAGGTATTTTTCTGATACTTCTGTTTCTCTATAGAAATGGCATCCTGACAAACACCATGGTGATAGTGCCGTTACTGCTAAATTTCAACAGATCAATGAAGCCTATAGAGGTATTTCTTGTGTATGAGCAGCATACATTTCTGTTTTATCTTAGTTCTGCATCATGAAAATGCTCTAATATCCGGCAGTCATTGTCAGTGTTCATCTTTTTGTTCTTGCAGAACCATGTTAAGCACCACAAATCAAATTCTTCTGTAGCAAATCATATTGAAGTATACACAGTGATAATTGTACCACTATTTTGCAATAGCCTGAGATCTTAAATGCTAGTAAAACAAACAAGTATAATGTAATCTGTTTTTTTTTTTTGGATAACGTAATCAGATTTTAAGAAGTTTTGTTTTTAATGTTTTTAAGGCCTTATAACTTAGCCGTTCGAGAATTCTTTTTCATGTATTAATTTTTAAAAAAATGTTGAAATAATATGTGATCTCTAAAAAATCTTTTGCTGTATCATGTCCTTTCTGCTGCACCATGTTTTTGTCCCTCTACCTATGTCCTTGCTTCTTAGTTAGGCTGTGTGATTTGATGGACTTGTATTTGGCTCTAATCTTTTTTTTTCCTTCTTCAGTGTTGAGTGATCCATCTAAACGCTTTGATTATGATCTAACAGGAATATACGAGCTTGATAAGTATACTTTGCGGGTAAGAATTATCAGACTACTAGTTGTTGATTGCTCATACACTGTTTGTTGTCAAAGTTTCAGAGTAGACATTTTATTGGAACATTTGCTTTGCAATGCAGGAATACCTCGCCAGATTTAAAGGAATGATTCTTACTTGCAATGGCCTTGGTATCAGTAATACATCAACATGGTGAGATCTTTTTATTTATTTTTTGGTGGTTTTCACTCTTTAATGCATTGATAATACCTGTACAGCACTAAAACTGGTTTGAAAGGTTATTCAAAAATTTAATCACACGCAAGACTGAGTTTTGGGTTGTTGAAATTTTTGAGTCATAAGATTCTTCTTAAATGTAAAGGAAAATTTGTAATCTTTAGTTTACTACTGTGACTTCAAATGTATTGCATAAAAATTTACATCCTTTATGATTAGATTTTATAATGAAATACAGGACACCTTTATTCAGCATGTTTTAATGTAACAATGTAGCATTGATTCTCTATTTGCTTCTTTATGTTTGAAAATAGATAATTGTCTGTTAGACATAGTTAGAATGTAAAAAATTAGAAGATGAAGTTAGTCATCTACACAATGGAAAAAACCATGAAATGAAAAAAATGAAATATAAAGAAAAAGAAAAAAGAAAAGAAAACATACTGTGAATGAAAAACAAGGAATTTAAAAACAAACCTATTATTAATAAAATAAAGGATTTTTTTGTCACAATTTTATAGCAACAATGTATATTTTGTTCGCTTATGAATTAGTGAAATTTTTGGATGAAGAATAATGCTGAATAATAAAATGTAAGAATCAATTTGAAATTCTAAGATATGAAACGAAGCTAATCAGATCAAAGCAAACTATGGGGATTTCATAATTTGGATTATATTCAATATCGATCCAACCAAGTGAAGATTCTAAACTAAATTCGCGTTGCTTCATAACCGTTTGAACGAATGTTAGTGCAGATGCTAATGTTGTGTACTAGGTGGAGCATATCAGTTAATCATCTTTATCGTATCTTCTAGTCTATAGAAAACTGAGATAAATTTTTGGTTTATCAATTCTGTTTGGGGTAGTTGATTAAATTTCAGTTCATGCAGTCAAATTTCTGTCCAAGTCTTTCCTACTTGTGTTTATTTTCACAAGCATGCTTCATTCCTCATTATTTTTTCTTTTTCGCCTACGTGTTCTATTTCATAATCAATATTAGGTTCGATATTTGAGCAATGGCAGCATCTTTTAAAGTTCCTTTTGCAAGGACTGATTAAGCATATGCTGTGGACTAGTTCTTTGTTGGCTTTGCTTAGTTATCATCTTCAAATTTCTTTAATTTTGTAAAAATTTACATATACTCTTGAAATCTTCATGAAATCGCAGGGCGCAACAACTGACTGAAGCCAATGGCTTAGAAGAAAATAAGGTTCAAGTTCAATATCTGATCTCTTTCAATTCCTTGTAACAATTTACTACATGATGCAAACCAATATCAGTGAGTTGAAAGCATAAACTTGACATTTTTAATCATAATAGTTTGATGATTTGTACCAGGAATGAAGATTCTTATGGCTTCATCACTATCCGGACATGCGGAGGTTACAACTGATCTTGAAGATGAATGTAGAGTTTTTTTTTGGAAGATATTTAATTTGCTCCCATCGAGAATGAACTCGCGACTCTTTAGTGCTAGACACTACTTGAATAGCAATGAGCTGCAAGCCCATTGGTTGAATGTAGAGTTGTTAATGTGAAAGGTTTTGTTAAACTATATTATGAATCCAACTCAGTCTGTTGGTCAAGATAATCTGTGCCTGAATAATGAAAATAAGTAGATATTAATTGTTCGACAATGTTCATTTGCATCAATTGTGACAAATAACATTAAGACTTTATTGTGCTGTGTAAACATTACATAATAGGTGTATTTTATATGCAATAAGAACTTGAAAATTTTATGACATTGCAATTATGATGCATCTAACATATTAAAAAAATAATAAGTGGCAGTAGATTTATTCAACATTTCACATTATTTTAGTTCTTCTCTCATGATAATAATATTTTATTCATTGCCACACATCGCAATTGAAATACATAATATTTTTGAACTTTTTAAATGCTTATTTGTTTAAGAATATGTAAATTTGCATTAATATTATGTCATGAATTATTATGTTTCATAAAATACAGCTGGGGGCTATTTATACTCTGTTCAATCAATGCAAGTATACACCAAAGATGTGACAACATAACTAATTTAAACATGCTCTTGTCTAAACGAGTCAGTTTCTCTCTCAAAAACAGCTCACTATCATTATATAATTAATCCACATAACAAAGCTGTCACTATTTAAGTCGGGTCAGTGACCGGCATACAAGGTGAACTGTCTGTGAAAGCCCGACTCATCTCGCATAAGCATCAGAGATATATATATTCTACCCAAATATTCATTTATCAAAATATTTATTTAATAAAATATGATATACGAAAAATATTATGAATATAATACTATCGAAATAAATATGAAATAGTCATAATATATTCAGAATTCAAAATACAAAAATATAATACAGTATCTTTATAGAAATTCGGTATGAAACTCTAACTACAAAATACAAAGATAGGGCCCGAACGAGGGCACTCACTAAATAGCAAAGAATGCTTCACTGGTGACGGGGTGCTGAACAGATACTGAGTGTCAAAATATCTGTCAGACATATAAAGAAGATAGACAGAAATAATATGGGGTCAGGGCCCAGTGAGGAAATAATACTCCAGATTGCCTCATACGTGCCTCACCAAAACAGGTTTGAAAACCGTCTCAAAATATACCGCATACGTATATACAAAAATAATATATATACATACTATGTATGTAATAGCTTTCAGAAAATGTTTTACCAAAACGTTCGCATACAGAGCAGACAACATGCATTCAGACAGTATTAGAGTATATATATATATAACAGAGTCATAATATGGGATTATAACAGAGTGTACATAATAGTATTGTGGACTACGCAACCAGAGCAAAGCATATATATACATAGGGTACATAATAGTATTGTGGACTACGCCACCAGAGCAGAGCATATATATACAGAGGGTACATAATAGTATTGTAGACTATGCCACCAGAGCAGAACATATATATACAGAGGGTACATAATGGTATTGTGGACTATGCCACCAAAGCAGAACAGAGCATGCATTTGGTCGGATACATGATCACCCATTTACCGAAGGTTTTGACAGAGCATTGATATATTAAAGGTTACGTATCCCGTAACTAGATCTTTCAGATCAGAGTATATATTTACCATAATATAACAGACCATCATGCATATCATATATCATATTTTCAGAAAACATATATATACCAATATATGTATGAACAGAGTAAAAACGTTGGTTATTACAACTCACATAAGTCTGATTAATAATTAACCAAATAATTATTAGTCAGATTTCATATCATATCCCGACACATGAAAAACAATATAAGTAGAAAGACATAGCTTATGTGTCTGAAGCTGTGATTTCACTCACCTGAAATTCAAATCAAAGGATCCAATCAGACACTACTGGTAGGTGGCTGGTCGTGCTGGCAGGAACATAAAGCTGAAACAGATACATACATAACATATATCAAAAAAATGATGTTGGTACTATAGCGGTACCAGATGAATGATATGCAGATGCAGACGCTCAGAGATGCTGAAACTCCAATCCGAATGATAAATCATCATTCGCAACCCAAAATTCAAAACCCACGTAAAATTACAGTTTGGTCTCCGACCAATATAAAATTACAATCAAGTCCCCGAGACTCGACTAAGTTTAAAATAGCCCTCAAAGTACTCTGGAACTGCTAACTAGTCCTCGAGGTAGTTAGAATTTCTAAAATAGACCCCCAACACAAAGAGGTACAAAGATGTGGAAAATTACACATTTGGTCTCTCAGAATAAAACCTCACTCGAGTAACTAGAA
>CAODLS010957608.1:0-10777 GCA_948243855.1 Flueggea neowawraea | reverse complement strand
TAACAATTTGATCAAGAGGGTTCTAAACAACTCTGGTCCACCTAGTCAGCCGAGCATACCCATTAATACATATATTTATGAGTTGTTCAATGAAGATAACAGACCAGGTCCTGTGTCGGAGAGAAACTGGGGCTTGTTTTTCACCAACGGTTCCTCTGTTTATACTCTCAGTTTGGGTGCTTCAGGTCGACTCACTGGAAATTCTTCTGTTGTCTTCTGTGTTGCAAAGCCAAATGCAGATCCTGATAAGTTGCAAGAAGGCATAAACTGGGCTTGTGGGCAAGGAGGGGCTAATTGTGCTGCTATTCAACAGGGGCAGCCATGCTATTCTCCTAGTACCTTTGAGAACCACGCGTCTTATGCTTACAATGACTATTATCAAAAAATGCATAGCGCTGGTGGTACATGTGACTTCGATGGCACTGCAACAATGACCACGATTGATCCCAGTAAGCGCCACATAGAGTCTTTTCTTTGATTCTGTCATTTCTGGAATTTGTTGGCAGTGATAGCAAGAATTTACCTGAATATGAATAACTGCTCCTGAAACAATAACATAACAATCATTTTTTGCCCCGTTTTTGATTATTTTAATTTGTTATGTGCATGATTGTGCCTTGTATGCATCGGCAATGAGATATTCATGGCACCCAAAATGCATAATCAACATTTGCATTATCTTGCCATGGCACAATCTGAAACACCGGTTACTAGGTGGTAATATCACAGAACAATTAAAATACTGGAGTTTCTTCAATATTCTAGAAGGCTTGAGCATTATTTAATTGTTGACTTTCCTATTCACGGGTCAAGCGTTTCTACTGAACTTGTTCTATCTATTTTGTTCCTCATTTGGTTTTCTTCTGTTACAAATGTTGCAGGTTATGGATCTTGTATATTTACAGGAAGGTAAGAATCAGAACTCAACCACAGTCAATTGCTCTGTACTACAGAATATGTTTATATTGAATCTGCTTGTTTTTTTCCCGCAAATCTAAACTTGTCAATATGTTTCAACAGTTCAAATTCAAGCACCAGGGGAGGAATAAGTCCACCGGTAGCAGCATTCGGACCGATTAGCCCTGACGGAGAGAGTAAAAACTTGGAAGTTCCAAGAATGCTGCTTTTGATGTTCTTTGCATTCCTTGGTCTGATCTTGCATTGATTCTAAGCTCTATTCAATTTTGCACCTCACTAGGTGGTTCAACAAGGATAGTTCCCTGTAGTTAAATACTTGAAAATGTTCATGAATTTCTGTCTGTAGTGTCCATTAAAAAATAGGAAACCATTGTGTTCTTAGTCATTTTTGTCTCTTCGTGATTCAAACCCTTTCTCTTTCTCTCTTAATTTGCTTCCCCCATTTTTTTCACCTCTAATTATTTCGTGTAGTGAGGAGGTTTGTTTTGGGGTTCAGTGCAATGTGTAAACTTGGAAAATTGACCGAACCTTTGGTCTTTTGTCAATTAAAGAAGCTAGACCTTTTTGTTTGTTCCGTTACTTGCAATCTTTTTCTGTGGCAGCTTAGTGATGTGATTTGTGTTTTGTTCCTAGAACTGCTAATCAATTCTCTTATTGTCTCTCGCGTGAAGCTATTGTTCTGTCTGATTACAAGGTCTGAGCGGTCCGTTTGATGCTGCTATTTTGTCCATCTTGTCTTTGATTGTAACCAATTTGAATTGATTATGGATGTTTGATTCCAGTTAAAAAAAAATCCAGAACGAAAAGTCTCTTCCTTAATGCTAATAAACTTCTTAAAAATAATTTTAGCAAATGTGGAAAATCCAAACCTCAATGCACAAAAGTCTTTGCAACCGGTTGTTGTATGCGACATGAGCAACGACCTGTTGGCTGATTTGCAAAAGACAGGTCGTCCAAGTGGGACGAAACGTCGCGACTCGGCTTCTCTTTCGCCTGCAATTTTTATCCAAAGCATTCTAAAAAGAACTGAAAAAACTGCAAACTGCGAATAGAGAGATGAACAGAGAAAGCAGCGCAACCAGTTCAACAACAACATCATCCACGTCATCATGGGTTTCAGCTACGTCGGTGTGTACTTCAGGCAAGAGAATACAGAGAGAAATGGCAGAGCTCAACATGGATCCACCTCCTGATTGCTCCGCTGGTCCTAAAGGCGACAATCTCTACCACTGGGTCTCCACTCTGTTTGGCCCTGCTGGTGCTACTCCAATGGTTTTTAGCTTTTTTTGAGTCAAATTTTCAGTTTGGTGATTCTAACGACTCAAAAGTGCCACCTTTTTGTTGTTTTCTGTAATTTTTGTAGGAACTCCATACCAAGGTGGAATCTTTTTCCTTGACATCACCTTTCCTATTGATTATCCCTTCAAACCACCACGGGTAAATTTTAATTAATTTTTTTTAGCTATTAATTGGTCTTCTTTAGTATGTTTTTTTATGGTGGTAGCATTTTGTTTGTGTATATGATCATGTCTTTACTGTGTCTGACTTACCCATGTGTAGAATTTTTCTTGTTTCTAAGTAGAGTAGGCTGTTTTGGCCCTTAAGAAGTTCTCTAATTGTTAGATTTCGAAATTTTGAATTCATAGACGTGAAGTCTGTTTTTCTGGTACTGCTTTTATATTTGTTCTATATTATTTTGATATGCTTTAAAGGTCTTGTTGCAGGTAGTATTCAAACTTGCATCTACCATTGTAATGTTGATTCTGCTGGCAATCTGAGTTTGGGAATTTTGAAGGATGGTTGGACTCCAGCTCTAACAATTACTAATGTTCTACTCGCAATCAGATCTATTTTTACTCATCCGGACCCATGTAATTCTTCCTACCTGTTCAAGTATACCAGTTTTTATTTATACAATACATTTTTCCTTGCCTTTGTTTTGTGGTTGCCAGTTGTTTGTTCTGTTATTTGCTTGACTAATGGTTGATAATTTGTTACAAATAATTGTGTGAATTCATATTTGCTGTAAAATGTCTGCTTGACATACTTGACTGTTTTAGAACTTGAATGTTCTTTAGCAGAAACCAAATGGAAAACATTCTATCATTTTTTCCCTGTTATTTAAAGATGAGATATTTATTTGCTTTGATTTAAAGTGAAGTCTATTTTCAGTTCACAATATGATTCACGTAAGTTTATCAGTGAATGTGGGCTTTACTGTATACCGTGGATGAAAATCCACTTCCATGTGAAATCTAGTAATGGATCAAGATCCTTGAGGTTCTTCTTGTACTAAAATTTGGACATTCTCGTCATCTGCAGATAATCCTGTTCTTCCTGGCATTGCCCACTTATACTTGGCAGATAGAGCAAAACATGATGAACTGGCCGCAGGGTGGACACTGCGTTTTGCCAAGTCAACACAATCAAGCTGATATAATAAGTGGAACATCAAGAAGCAGTGAGATCCTTTCAAAAGTTTGCGAGGTGGAGCTGGAGCTTATCTGATATATCGTTTGAGCTTGTATTATCCATTACTGACGCTCAACATGCTCTGAACTGGAGAAGTTTTCCACTTGTATAATTTGTATGTACGTTTAAATGTGAATCTTTTTTAGAGTAGCATATTTGCATAAAGCTTTTAGCTTTTTATCAATAACATATTGGTGAAATTTTTTCTTGAAACTTGAAAGAATTTAAGACAACGGAAAATACAAACTGCCTAGTTTACTACAATGGTTTCATTTCCTCTTTGCTGTTCAATTTTGAGCTGGATCAAACTTGGACAAGCCAAGCTCTCCTGGTAGAGTGAATTCTGCAGTTATTACTAGAGGAAACAATTCCTCGTTTATAAGATTTTTGGTTATGGAAAGTAAAAAAGCCTTGTTGCTTTCAAGACTTGAAGATTTAGTTTGAACCTGGTGAGCAACGTTTTACGTGAACAATATAATAGAGTTACTGTCACACTCGCATCCAATCCAAGACGGACACTTTATGATGAACCTAGAACAAAATGGGACAAGACTATCAGGTACCCACGTGGCTCAACTGCCACTCTAATTAGTAATTTCTACCTACACCTTTGGAGCCAGCCACCTACTCCCTCTTCTACAAATATTGGGCCTTGGAAGTGTGTTCTTTGGCAGGGAAACCGGAGACACTACTGAAGTGACAAGAAAACAGAGAAAAGATGGAGAAGAAGAGCATTGATGCAGTGGACGTGGATGGCATAATCAAGGCCGGCGGTTTATCCATGGAAGATGCTGAAGATTTCTACAGAACTCTCAGAAACGCTATTGGGGCAGCAAAGAGTTCAGACCCAAGAGACGTGTGGCAAGAGCTGGTGACTAAGAGAGTATTGAAACCATGGCACTCGCATGGACTACACCAACTCATTTACTATTCTGTGCATGCTCGCTGGGATGCCTCCACCAGTGGTCCTCCTCTTTATTGGTTCCCTTCTCTGTAATCTCTCTCTCTCTCCCCCCATTGTTTCTGTTGATGCTTTGATAGAAAGTATAGATTCTGGGATTCTACCTTTTATTGGGAATGGGGGTCAACAGCTAAAATTTCAGTGGTTTAGAAAGTATAGATTCTGGGATTCTATGAAATAATTGTAGAATGAGTCAATGTTTGTTTGTTTTCTTGCAACTGATTGATATTTATCTGCATGTGCTTTCTGTGTTAGATATCAGGCTAAAAGTACGAACTTGGGAAGAGTAATGGAAAATTATGGTCCGAAGTTTTTGGGAACTTTATATAAGGACCCTATAACAAGCTTCGGCAACTTTCAGAAATACTCTGTTCAACATCCCGAGGTAATTACTTGATTCGCATATATGCTGCCATTGTCGGTTCTTGTCAGAAGAAGTTAGCTGGCAATATATGTGAAAAAAAATTGTGCATTTCCTGCTGAAATTTTTTTTTTCAAATAATTCCCAGGACTATTGGTCAATCATTCTGAAAGAGCTGTCGGTTGAATTTCGTGAACTTCCCAGGTGCATTCTTGACACATCTGACAAATCGAGACCTGGGGGAACATGGCTTCCCGGTTCAGTTTTAAACATTGCTGAATGCTGTTTGCAGCCTTCAAGTCATCCTATAAAAAGGGATGATAGTGTAGCAATCGTATGGCGAGATGAAAGTGATGATTTCACTCTGAATCGCATGACATTAAAAGAACTTCGAGAACAAGTAATGTAATGCTTCAAATGCTTTTGTCTTTTGGTTTTGATTCTTGCATCAGGTTAAAATATAACTATACTATCGGTGGACATTAAAGATTATAGTGATTTCTTCCTAACCAGATGCAAAAGGATGTGATTATTGATTTTTGTTCATCATGACTTTGTATAATGGGATTTTTCAAAGAAGTCCATTCAACACCATTCTCATTTGGTCTCTGAAATTACAATGAAACAATCCTTGAAAGTTGCTTATGAACAACTTGAGTTTCAGGTTGGTGGCTAATGCACTGGATGCTACATTTACAAAGGGCGATACTATTGCAATTGATATGCCAATGACAGTAGATGCAGTTATAATATATTTGGCCATTGTAGTAGGGGGATTTATTGTTGCATCAATAGCTGACAGCTTTGCACCCAAAGAAATTGCCACTCGTTTACGGGTGTCCAATGCAAAGGGAATTTTCACTCAGGTGATCTTACTTACTGAGTTTTGTGGCATATAAGTAATGTCAGTTTTAAAAACGTTGTAACCCAAATTGTTTTTCTGTCATTTAGAGTGAAAAACAATTGTGTTATCTAATATTAAAAAAAAATCGTTGCTGTTTCATTTATCCAATCAAACAAGAAATCTGACGTTTGATCTTTATTTCAGGATTTTATACTAAGAGGAGATCGGAAATTTCCTTTGTATAGGTAAACAACTACGTTTTTGTACTTATTAAGTTGTGAATTCTTGTTCAATTGTATATAAAATATAATAGTAGGCTCGGAATGCTGTTCTGTTCCTTTATTTTTAGAAAATTTACTGGCGTTGTAATGGCTAACATCTTTCCCACAGCCGCGTTATAGGGGCCACTTCACATAAGGCTATTGTGCTCCCTGCGATCGGAAACAAGTTAGGAATTCAGTTAAGAGAACAAGATATGTCATGGCAAGAATTTCTGGCAGGTGCAAACCACCTAAACAGGTACATTGCAGTGTTGTGAAATGACACACATCTCTACAGTATTATGTTGAGCTATATTAGTTACATCACCCATGTCAATGCTGATAGTCCTTTCTTCACAGACCAAATCAATACACTCCAGTTTATCAACCAGTAGACTCTGCGACCAACATACTATTTTCTTCTGGAACCACAGGTAGAGAGATATAGTGTAGCACCTATGTTGTTAGCTTACTTTGCATTTTTTATGTGATTTCCTAATTATATTTTGGTCTAATCAGGAGACCCAAAAGCTATTGTATGGACTCACCTTTCACCAATTCGATGTGCTAGTGATGCCTGGGCCAATATTGATGTTCAAGTTGATGATGTTTACTGTTGGCCTACAAATTTGGGATGGGTGATGGGACCGATTTTACTGTACTCATGCTTTTTAACTGGTGCAACTCTTGCTTTGTTCCATGGATCTCCACTTGGCCGACTGTTTGGAAAATTTGTTCAGGTAACTTCCTGTATTGTACAATCACATCAACATCTAGTTTGCATGTAGCTTTTGCTCTGAGGTATGAAATGGATCAAGTTTTACTGGGAAATAATCAGACAGAATTAAGCATCAGGAGCTAGCAGGTGCATGAGAATCCAACTGGTTTTTCTATTAAATCTCGTGGACAACTAATAAGCCCCTTAGTATCGATTCTATAGCTGTTGGTGAAATGAGAGCAGGAAACTCACTTGGACAGTTCTGTTCTGTGTATTTCATTAGGAGCTCCACAATAATAGGATAATGCTTTCCTGGGATTTTTCTAATTTTTGAAATTTTCAGCACTTGTTGTAGAAGGACAAAGGAAAGATTTAACCTTTTCGTGTTTTCCTATTAGAAAGTATTAGTATTGAGACCTTACTGTATGCACAACAAAATCCACAAGAAATCATCATTCCTGAAGACTCTTCTGCTATTCTTTTTTTTTTATTATTATTATTTTCAGGATGCTGGGGTCACAATTATGGGAGCAGTTCCAAGCTTAGTGAAAACATGGAAGAGCACCAACTGTATGGAAGGCTTAGATTGGTCAAAAATAAAGTATTTACTCACTGAACCTAAAAACTCAGTTTTTCTATCTGGATTCCCTGAAAAAGGACTCAAAAGTGTGCGTGTGCAGATCCTTTGGTTCCACTGGGGAAACGTCCAATGTTGATGATGATCTCTGGCTTTCTTCAAGAGCTTATTACAAGCCTATCATTGAATGCTGCGGAGGCACAGAACTTGCGTCATCATACATTCAAGGGAGTATGCTGCAGCCACAAGCTTTTGGAGCATTTAGCACTGCGTCTATGACAACAGGCTTTGTCATCCTCGACGAGAATGGAGTGCCATTTGTAAGAACGTTCCAACTGTTTCTTGACTTCAATTTCTTTTATTATTGCAAAATAAACTATGACATGTCATTATAAATTTCCTTGTCAAGTATTCGGTGTGTATGTTTGATTTATTTTAACCATGTGACAGCCGGATGATCAACTTTGTGTTGGTGAAGTGGGTTTGTTTCCTCTGTACCTGGGAGCAAGTGATAGAATACTCAATGCTGATCATTACGAAGTTTACTTCAAAGGAATGCCAATGTTCAGAGGAATGGTATGATTGTCTCATGCTTTCCCCCAGAGAAACACCAATCGTGTTGGATTTCTTTCATGACAACTAGGTTGTTTTATCGATAGCAAGATCATATTTCTTTGACCATTCGCAGGTGCCAGGCATTTCATGCATTGTTTCTGACTTGTGTGTGGCTACAGAAATGTAACAGCTAAGTACATGACATCTGTTTTCCTCATTTTTCAGCGGCTTAGGAGACATGGAGACATCATGAAGAGAATGGCTGGTGGCTATTTCGTTGTACAAGGCAGGGCTGATGATACTATGAATCTTGGAGGCATTAAGGTATAACATTCATGGTGAACAGGAACTAGTAATTTGGCATTTCTTTGATGTAGATTGATTTTTTGTGATCTTGATGTCACTTCTATGTCATTTCCATTTAATTTTACATGTGTCAGACAATTTATTTAATTTATTTTTCTTCAATCTGTCTTGACATGCAGACAAGTTCAGTTGAAATAGAACGTGTATGTGACCGGGCTGATGAAGGCATTATGGAGACTGCTGCAATCAGTGTCGCGCCTCCAGATGGTGGCCCAGAACTGCTGGTAGTTTTTGTTGTATTGAAGAAGGGATTTACTGCTGAACCAGACCAATTGAAGATGAAATTCTCAAAGGCTATCCAGAGAAATCTCAACCCTTTGTTTAAGGTTTGACGCTTAGCTCTACTCAGTTCATATTCTCATGAATGGGCATTACTGAAATTGACAATCTTTGATTAATCCAAGAATTCATAATGCTATGTCTAGCGACTTATTCAAAACAATTCTAGTTGTTTACATGATTGTTTCCAACTTTTTTCTGTTCTTGAAGGTGAACTTTGTCAAAATTGTGCCGGAATTTCCTCGAACTGCTTCTAACAAATTACTGAGAAGAGTTCTAAGGGACCAAATGAAGCATACTCTAACTGCTCGGAGTAAAATCTAGCAGAAGCCCGCGCATCCGGTTGTCAAGAGGAATAAGTAGTTGGTTAACATTCACGATAAAATAAAGAGGTGAAGACAATTCTGAAGAGAAAAAACATGCAGTCTATATCAAACACATCTAAAAAGGGATCTCTGAAGACTTTTTGTGCGTTTATAATTGTTTGGTGAAGAGTTGCCGTAAGTTGAGTGTGGCTCCTCCAAATGTATTTGGTTGGAACTTGGAAGTGTAGAGAATGTGAAAAACTAACAGCATGTCTTGAAAACCTGTTGTGCATTGCTGTTGGTTAAATTGGTTAGAGCTCTATTTATATGTATATGTTATTTAATGAAACATCCTCAAAATTTGAAAATTTTTCATGAATAACATGCATTTGTCATAACAAGATGATCTATGTGGTGAATTATTTGTTCTTTAGGAACTTGATACAAGAAAAAATCTTGTAGAGATTAATTGAATGATTGAACTCTTGGTTGTGATCAGTAGGATGAGTTGAATATCTTACTCAACAATGGTTGCCTTAGGCTACAATGTACAAGGTTCTCAAATCTTTGATCAAAAGGCTACTTAAGACCTTCACCTTCCTTAAATTCAAGACGCAAAGTATTTATAAAATTATTACTGCTAGCATTTTGTTAATTTTTTTATTAAATTATTTGGAGTCTAATGTCTTTTTTATATATGACTAATTTGAATTTTAAGCCGAGTAAGATTTTTACATACGGTAAAACTCTCTACAAAGTTCTAAAATTCTTCCATATTTAAGTTTCAACTCAGGATTTTTATTAGTAGTTAAAGGAGGAGAAATTTCAACTGCTCCATAACATTAGCGACAAGTCTTGGAGACAATTTACTTTTATTTCAATATTTAACAAAAAAAAAGTTCCATAGAATAACAATAATAACAATTTGTGAATAATTATAAACATTGCACGTTATTTATTAAAATTTAAATATTTATTTTTTATAAGAATTATTCCTTCAGCTGAATTCAGTGCAAAATATTACATTCTTCGTTTCATAATAATAATAATAATAATAATAATAAACAACGAATAAAGTTAAAATAAGGACGAAGATACTTGTATGATTGTCTGTCTCCTCAGTCCTCTGATATCATTGCTGAGTAAAAGAATACTACAGGTTTAAAAAGTTCATTTAACGAAACTGCATTCTCACGTGGCCTAACGTCCATCCTTGTCTTCCACCTACTCTAGCAATAAAAAGATAGCTGCAGTTGAATTGAACCTGCTTTCAGTTAGGACGGTTGTAATCGGGCTAAGAACAGTTAGCCCAATGGATCAGAACAAGTTATTGTGTTCCGGTCCGTTAATTCATCCTTTTGTTGGAGGACGAGTTAGTTGTGTCAGAGACAGGGTCCACTGGCCTAATGCTTAACATTTTTTTTAAATAATAAAATCTGAACGTTGGATCGTTTTGATCCAATGGTCAGATTTACTCTAACGATAATATTATTGTTGGAGTACTATTGGGGGCTGAAAAATTACCTTTTTGGTCACTAATGGCTAGTTTTACCTATTTTTCTATAAATACCCTCTTAAACACATTTTTTTCTATCATTTCTTCACTTCAAAGACTCATTTCTCTCCCCCAAACTCTCTCAACTCTTAAAATTTCTCTCCATACTCTCAAATTACTTCCGCTCTATTTTTTTTTCCCACAAAATTATGGATCACAATAATGAAAATACTCAATCCTCCCAATAAAATAACCCATCAAATTTTGCCAACTATTAATATTCTCAAAATAATCAATCAATTTTTTTTTCTTTCACCAATTATCAATTCAATCCCAATGCTTCATTTTTTTCATTTCTATATCAATTCGGACTTTCTAATTTTGGTAATTTCTAAAATTTTACGTCCAATTTTTTTTCACAAAATAATTTTTTTGATAATTCTTATTTTAATGTAATATTTTTATTTTAACGAATTATTTTTATTTGAATGAACTATTTTTATTTTAATAAATTTGAGATATAAAATATTAAATAAAATAGTAGATAAAAATTAATAAATTAAAATAAAATTATATTTAATAAAAAATTGAATAAATATCTTGCAAAATTTTAAAATAATTCATAAATTACGAATAAAAAAATTAAAACCTAAAAATTTTAATAAA
>CAODLS010957571.1:0-16221 GCA_948243855.1 Flueggea neowawraea | reverse complement strand
AATATTTTATTTGTAATATTTTAATTTTAATGTAATTTTTTATTTTATTTTAATTTTTAAATTTTATGAATTATTTTTATTTTAATGTAATATTTTTATTTTAACGAATTATTTTTATTTGAATGAACTATTTTTATTTTAATGAATTTGGGTTAGAAAGTATTAAATGAAGTAGTAGATAAAAGTTGGGGGATTAAAATAAAATTGTGTTTAGTAAAAAGCTAAGTAGGCGTCCTGCAAGACTCTTAAAGTTGTCCATGGGTTACGGATGAAAAAACTGAGGGGCTACGAACTGGAGACTTTAATAAAATAACAATAAAAACGCTGAGAAAATATCCCACAGAATGACTTTAGGGACCCTGAATTACGATTAATCTTACTAACCAGATTATAAATTCCATGCTTCTGATAAGACCATTTCTCTGTCAAGTCAGATTTCCAAATTTTGGATTTATTGGACTGTACATTGACAGAGTAAGAACTCCAGAAGTTGTTAGAAAAAATTAGTATGGCAAGAAAAATAACTTAGAACTTTGAAGCGTACAAAATACTGTCTTTAAAGTATTTATTTGTCCTACTAAAAATTGCAAATTGAATTTTCGTAAATTACTTTCAAGATTACTCAAAGTCCAAGTAAAAAAAATATTTGCAGGGATTAATCACTTCTGTTGAGAACATATTTATTTATAGAAGATGAAAAACTACATTGAAAATCGTTTGGAATGAATGATTGTATTGAAGAGACACATCATTTGGGTGTAACTGAAAATAATTTCGAAAAACAGGGACCGAATAAATTAATTGCAAAAGTTTAATTTCGATTTGGACTTGACTTATATTTTCATTGTTTGGAATGAATGGTTGTATTGAAAAGACACATTCTTTGGGCGTAACCGAAAATAATTTCGAAAAATATAGACCGAATAAATTAACTACAAAAAGTTTAATTTCGGTTTGGGCTTGACTTATATTTTCATTGATGCCGAAGATGCTCCTAGTGCTCGCATTTGACTTTAAATATACTATTTGAAGCTCAACCCATTATTCATCTTCAACCTAATTTAAGAAATTGGTTGGATGCCAACATATAAACCAAAAGGCAAGTTTGTTTATTTCCAATGTGGGACAAACCCTACACAAACTACACTTACAATCCCCCACTTAGTTTGTGTGAGTTCAGTCATAGGCGTAGCTAGACACATTCATAAAGGTAACTTTCGTTTTAAACCTTTAGTTGGTGTAAACAATTAAAGACGCAGGCAAAATCACAAGTGGTCTAAGCTTAAACTGTGATTATTGCCACTAAATTGGAATTGTCACACACGTATCGTTACTTATGACTTCTAAAGAAGTTCTCATAATAACCAACACTATTAAGGTCATGTGCTACATCCTAAATTCATGAACATTTACAAAGTTCTATTTACTTTGTTAGAAGCGGCACCACTCATCATGCTCATGTAGGTGAAATAATTTCATCGAGAGTGTTTGTATTACACTCACCATCTTACAATCATGGTGCTAACTTGCTAACTAGCAAGACCTAGTACTAAAACCCTTTATCACTAACTTGTGGTAATGTTAATATAAAAGTCGGGTTCCCACTAATGATTAGTTTAGTTGAAGGGTTGTAGACCCATTTCAGCAGCAATATTCTTTACTAAGTCTCTTGCTAGAGCTTTAGTAAACTGATCTACTAGATTCTTGTAAGACCTCACATATGTAATAATTATTATACAATCAGTGATTAATTGTCTCACATATTCATGCCTTAGACTTATATGCCTCAACTTGCCATTATATATCTTATTGAGTGCTCTTGACATAGTGGTTTGACTGTGGCAATAAAAGAAAATAGATGGCATCAGTTGTGGCCACAACTCTACAATTAGTAACAAATTTCTCAGCCATTCAGCTTCTTTGCCAGCTGCTCCTAAGGCAATAAACTCTGATTCCATGGTCGAATGCATTATACATGTTTACGTCTTGGAAGCCCAAGAGACAACACTACCTCCTAACATCAAAATCCATCCAGAAGTTGACATTTTATCATGTGTACTTGTTATCCAACTAGCGTCGTTATAACCTTCTAACATAGTTGGGAAACTATTATAAAACAATCCCAAGTATTTGGTCCTTTTAAGATATCTAAGAACTCTTGCTATCTTTTTCCAATGCATCACTCCTGGATTTTTAGTAAATCTCAAAAGTTCACAAACTGCAAAAGTTATATCAAGTTTAGTACAATGCATGAAGTATATTAGACTTCCTATAGCATTAGCATACTCGACTTGAACAACAACTCTACCAGTATTTTCAGTCAAATGAATAGAAACATCATAACAAGTGTCCATTTTTTACTTTAAATATATTATCTAAAGTCCAACATGTTATTTCTCTTCAACTCAATTTAAGAAATTGGTTGGATGTCAACATATAAACTAAAAGGCAAGTTAGTTTCTTTTCAATGTGGACAAACCCCACGCAAACTACACTTACAAAAGTCAGGTCGGCCTTGCTCTTATTGAGTCTGAACTGCTTGACCTTTCAAGTAAGAAATGGCTACTGCAGCATGGAGAGAGGCTCCAACAAGAAGGACCTCTTCATCAAGAACTAGATATGGTGAATGCAATGACTGAGATGATTTTGTTTTTCCATTCCCATTCCCAGCCCTGACGGAGAAGAAAGCCGCAGGCATCTTCTGCGAGTAAAAGCTGAAATCCTCTGCTGCCATCATTTGCGGGATTAGTAGTACATTGGATTTCCCAAGTAGTTCCTCCCCAACTTTCTTGGCATGCTTGTACAAGGCCTCGTCATTTACTGTCGCCGGATATAGCCTCATGTTTTCCTCCATGAAGTCAACAGAATCATTGCATCGATGCACTGTTGCTTCATTCTCTACAGCCTGTCAGAAGTCATTGAGTGTTTTCATCTGCGGTTCAATGTTACTCAAGAATTACATCAAAGAATGTGTATGCTTTCTATGTCATAGAAGTTCTAAATTGAAACAGTCTGTCCAATGTTCTTATTGCTGTTGTTGTATCTAATAAATGGTTAAACGTGCTTCAAATTCAAATCAAAATATGCAATATGACTTCAATTATTGTCTAAAAAATCGGTGAACTTGCCATTCGATAACAGTAATGTTTCTGCTAATTAGCTAGATTTTTTTATAACCCTCTAATTCTTGGATCATAAACTTACCTCTCTTATTCTTTGCTGAAGGTAGAGTACACCTTCTGTAGTGTTCCTCCAAATCTAACAGTCTCAGAAATTACATTCCCAGCTTGGCCAGCCTCAACGAACCGATTGAGACGACCTATGCATCATTACAAATTGATCAGCTATACTTGCTTATACAATTGCAGAAAAACTAATGAAACCAACTACAACTAAATCACCTTTAAAATTTACGGAACAGGGGAAACAGCTCTTACCCTGGCTTCAAGAGGATCAGTTTCACGAGAAACTAATTGTTGAAGTGCAAGAATGGTGAAAGATGCAGAAAGAACCGGGTCTATTGCATCCTGAGGCCTAGCAGCATGTCCCCTTATTCCTTTAATTGTAGCCGTAAACCTTCCAGAACCGGCCATCATAGGACCAGGTCTCGAACCGATTAAACCGACAGGCATCCGTGGAGCAACATGTAGTGCAAAGATGCCTTGAAGATCATCAACAGCTCCTGCTTTTAACATATGGTATGCACCGCCGTAACTCTCTTCTCCAGGTTGGAAAACAAGCTTCACAGTACCCTTTATTGCAGAAATTTAATTCAATAAAACAACAGCAAAAGCAACAGAAATGTTTGTGTTCTATTGCGTGCATAATATGCCTTTAATTCATGCTCCTTGCGTTTAAGTAACTTGGCAGCTCCAAGAAGCATCGTTACATGAGCATCATGGCCACAGGCATGCATTTTGCATCTGTTCTTGCTTTTATGCTCCCAATCTACCAGTTCCTTCCAAATGATAATGTATTATTGTTATAGCAGACTTTAGACATAGACTCTTAAAACTGTTTAAATTTTTTTCACAAGTATTCCAATTTGGCTTTTCAAAACCGATAGATAGCTCAAATGACAGTGAACACATTAAGAATTACTAGTTTGAGTCAAAGCGCAAAATCCTCTCAAGTTAGCTTATGCCTTCTGAAGCGTGTAGGGATTATTAAAACGGATGTAAAAGCTGGACATACACCTTCACTATTCCATTTTTCTTATTGTAGAAGCAATTCACGGATACAACGATCACAAGACTGATCTGAATCAAGAACTATTAGAAATTCCACATAACCTAAAGAAGAAATAGAAAAGCTTTCCGAAACAATTATCCATCATCAGTAATTTTAACAATGTGTTCTGACATATTTCATAACAAGTGGACTATGTCTCAACCGAACCCACCACGCCAGTCGTTGCAAAAGGCCACTTAATACTCAATCCCAAGCGAGTTGGCTCTGCCCTTATAAGCGCACTGGTATTGTACTCTTCAAAAGCCAATTCTGGGTCCTCATGGATTCTCCTCCTCACCCTTTTCAACCACTCAACGAACTGTGGCTCTCTCGCCCACTCCAACAACTCCAGTGTCAGTGAATTACCTGCCTGGTCCGAGTCAATACCAGTCTCTCTAGTGCCCCCCTTGTTGGGTGCCACGTGGAAAGGCGCATCAGGGACAGCCAGAGCCATGACAATGCCATTAGAAGGGGAGATACAGTAGAAGATCCTCACTTTCGGTAGGCGTTGACTATTGCTGGTTGTGTTCGTGTGGGCCAGGCTTTTTAGTTCAGCCCATCTCCGTACCTATTGCAACTTACAAAAAATGTGAGGTTTTAAATACATCTCGCATTTTTATATGTTTTGAGTTATTAACCGTATGGTCAATTTTAACTTTCAATAGTAAAATGGCAACTTTGAGCACGGAAATTACTTTTTCCCTAAGGACCCGTACGGACACCAATAAATTATATTTTTCAATATTTAATAATTAATTTTATTGAAAATAAACATTTAATAAGCCAATTTGAAATTTATTTTTTAAATTTTTCAATTTTACATATTTTTCTATTTATTGATATTTGGTCCATATTTTCTCTTTTTTCAATTAATTTTATTATTTTTTCAATTTTCTTTTTTAACTTTTTTTTTTTTCAAATTTTAACTTGAATAATCTTTAGATAATCTTTTCAAAATATTTAAAAAAATAAACTAAAATAAACCTAATATAAAACTTTTAAAATTAAAAATAAACAAAAAATAAACCTAACATAAATATTTTAAAATTTAAAATAAACTTAAAATAAACATAACATAAACCTTGTGAAAATTTAAATAAAAAAATAAACTAAAAATAAACCTAACATAAACCTTCTAAAAATTCAAATAAACAAAAATAAACCTTTTAAAAATTAAAATAAACCAAAAATAAACTTTAAATAATCCAACAATAAATTTAAATTAAAATATTTATGTTAGATTTATTTAAAAATTTTAAATAAATCTTTTAAAATTATTAAATATTTTTTTAAAATGTCTATACAATAAATCTAAAATAGACTTTAAATAAACTTTTTTAAAACTTATAAGAAACTTACAAGACTTTTTAAAAAATAAAAAATAATCATAAACATTTTTTTAAAAAACTAAACTTTTTTTAAAGAAGAATATAAGATTTCATGAATTAACTTCATCCAACAGCCACAAATATGCAGGTTCTATAGTCAGATCAAAAAAAAAAATAAGCAGGTTCTAAAGGTTTGCAAAACAGTAATGCATATTCGATTTTCAAAACACAAATTAGCCTGCAAGACCAAAAATAAACTTAACATAAACTATTAAAAAACCTTCAATATTTCAAACTTCACATAAAGTAAACCTAGCAAAACCGAAGCCAAAAATAACAAAATTCTTCCACCAATACACATGCAAAACAGATTTACGCTAAAAACACCAAAACATAACCTAAAAAAATGTTTTTAAACAAAAACCCGATCTGGCGAGAACAGAGACGGAGAGAGATCATAGACGACGACAGTCAGCACGGTGAGAGAGTAGAGACGAGACAAGCCGCCGTCGGATGTGGTTGCACGCAGAGACGAGGACGGCTAGGATGGACCGTCGGACCTTGTGCAGCGCAGAGACGAGGACAGGGCCGTCGGATCTGGACGCGCGCAGAGACGAGGACGGCTCGTCGAATCTGGTGACGCACAGAGATGGGGACGGGTCGCCGAATCTGGTCGCGCACAGAGATGAGGACGGTGAGAGAGCTGAGGGTCTGGTCGCGGACAGAGACTTAGTGAGAAAACAGAGACGCGGATGGCGAGAGAGTGGAGGAGAAAAGAGAGATAGAGAACCAGAGAGAGAATGGAACGGCGAGAGAGGAACCGTCGCTAGCGGAATGGGAGAAGCGACGAAGAAAACAAAATGACAGTATACAGAGAGAGAGAGAGAGAGAGAGAGAGAGAGAGAAGGTAAACCGTATAGGGAGAAGGAAAAAAGAGAGAGAGAGTCTGATAATGTGAAAGGAAATAAGAGAGGAGAGAGAAAAAGGAACTAATAAACAATATCACATGGCTCCAGACAAAAAAAACGTATTGAAAGTTGGAGTGCCGTACTGAAACAACCGTATATAATTTTAAATGCACCGTATAAAATAAACTCAAACAAAAAAAACGAACATATATCTCCACGGCTTTTAAGTAGAGTTGTAAAAATCAAATCGGAACCGGCGAATCGAATCAGAACCGGACCGGTTAAAATTGGAATCGAACCGGAATCGAAACCGGTCGATTAAAATTGGCGGTTTTCGGTTTCGGTTCCGGTTTTTCATTTTAAAAACCGTCGAACTGCCGGTTTAACAGGCGGTTTGAACCGAACCGTTGGAACCGGCGGTTCCAACGGTTATTTTCTTTTTTTTCTTTTTCTTTTTTTTTTTTTATTTTTCCAACTCTATAAATATCCTATTCTTACCAATTTTACACTATTTTTCTCTCTCAATCTCTTATACACTTTCTCAAAAATTCATTTTTCTATAAATTATTATTATTAATTATTTATATATTTTATTATTACAATTACGTTTTCTACATTTCTCAAAGTTATTTTTTACAATTATATTTTTCAAATTTTGGTATTGTAACCACGGTATTCTTCCGCCACAAGTGAGGGCATCTAATAAAATTTAATGAGTTTTTTTTCTAATTTTGTTTAAAATTATGTGATGTAATTACTAATAGAATAATTAATTTGTTTAAAAATTATTAAAAAAATCTTTGAAATAAAATGTATTATTTGTATTATAGTTAATTATTGAATATAACAAAATTTACAAACCAATTGACGGGATAAAATAACGGATTAAAAAAAAATTAAAAAAAAAAAGGAAACCGAACCGGAACCGAACCGGCGGTTAAACCGGTCAAAACCGAAACCGAATCGAAACCGGACTAAACCGTGAAAACCACGGTTCGGTTCCGGTTTGTACATTTGACAAACCGGAACCGCCGGTTCCGGAACCGGCAACATGTCTCCAATGGTCCTTAACTATAGTCTTCTGCAAAAATCCATCGATTGAACCTGTTCACTATATCATTCGTGTACATGTTTATTAGGGCTAATTACATGAAAAGTAAAATTACATAGCAACGCCTCTCGGAAGTTGTTTTTTAGGGACAATTAATTTCAAATTTTATAAGACAAGATTTACATCTTGTAGAAAACTTATTTAGAAAAGTGCAGAAAAGACCCTACACGAGAATTTGTGATTTTAAGTTGTCCCACGCGCATGTTTTCAACTTCAAACCAAACAACATCTCAACCTTCATCGTCATTTGTCAACATAACTATTAGTCCAAAATATGTATATGTATTTACCTGTCCTTTAATTTTCAATTTAATCTCCTATTACTTAATTTAAAATTCAAAAAAATAAATATTTTATATCAAAATTAGCACATTTATCTAAAACAAATTGACAGAAGAACTCAATAAACCAATGAAATTATGCTTTAATATTAATAATAAACATTTTATTTTTCACACCACTCCAAATTTTTGATCTATGTACAAATTTTAAATAATCCTTTCACCTCCCATGATCTCCATTTTCTACACACATAGAAAAAAAAAGTGAAAAACCAAATGAAAGCCAAATAAAAGGCAAATAAAAAATAAAAAAAAAAACTCAATCAGAAAATTAGACAAAAAAACTAGTAAAAAAATAAACAAAAATATTAAACCAAATAATAGCTCAAACATAAAAAAAAATTGGAAAACAAACAAATTTCAACAAAACAAATTAAAAAAATAAACCAACAAACAACTAAATAAAAAACAAAAAGATGCAATGAAAATGAAAAATAATCCAAATAAAAATGAATGATGAATTTAATGATCTCTAATACCCATATCAAACTAACATAAAAAAAATGAAAAATAAAAATAAACCAAATTAAATTAACAAAAAAACTAATAGAGAAAACCAAATAAAAACAAAAAATAAACAGCATAGTGAAAACTATAAGTTAAATTAGAAATTATTGGCTAATCCCATTGAAACATCACGCGCATCACCATTAGTTGAAAACTTGATTCAAATAATTCAAATCCTAAATCAAAGATATTGAAAACCAAAAGTAAAAACCAAACCAAACAAGTAACATTAACAGGAGAAAGAAACTTAAACATAACTAAAATAAACCAAAAAAATTACCAGTCACCATCATCTCCCTTGTCTTTAGGAACGGACATAAATTAGACTCTAAAAGGGGACGAACAAAAACAGAGAAAACAATGGCACATGCACGTTTAGTAAACAAAAATGAAAAACCGAAAGTAAACCAAACAAAAACCAAAAGTTAACAAAAAAAGTAAACTAAAAGTAAACGAAATAAAAACCAAATAAACAAAAATGCAAACAAAAACTATATGAAAAGTAACAAAAAAATAGCAAGCAAAAACTTAAATAATAGCAAATAGATGTCAATCTTGTATCTATAAGCCAAATAGTATCTTGTCTTCAAATAAACCTTGTATAACATGTTAGTAAATACTTGATTATATGAACTCTTTAATACTCAGTTGCATTTATAGAGTTTAGTTGCTAAGAGACAAGAATAAATGTGAGAAAAAAAATGAAAAGAATTGAAGAAATTGTTTTCTTAAAAACAAACAGCATACCCATTTTAGACACCAAATGTGTTAATTTCATTTGTCCTAAAAATTTCATCCACAAAGGGCTTAATAATATTATTTGGTAGTACAAAATTACTTCAATTTGTTAATATTGAGAATTTTTTTTTATTGTTTTTGGTGAAACAATTTTAGAAATGTAAAGATCTTGAAAAATGGGAAAATGAGGATATCTAATTATTTGAATATCTTCTATCTAATATATTTATGCCTTTGAGAAGAACTTAATCAAACTCATGTGCCTGAAACTGTAGTAAATCATGAATCCGAACTTTTCTTGGTTAAATATCACCTTTCTATTTTCGAAATTATAATGAGATTGATTGGTTCTTTCAGAAATAGATGACAACATAGGAGTAGGAAAGCACAGATAAATATGTGATAAGATTGGCTAAAGAACAAAAGGTATAAGGTTCATTGATTCTTTGAAATGAAATATGTATTACAATATTGTTTTTGCTTCTCTGAATAGCAGGTAGGTAAGGATAAACTTAATAAGAAGAAAATCATAAGCAAAAAGACCACTTCGGGCAACTAAAGAAACAAGCCAAAAAAGAAAGCAAATAGTAGAGTTAATCGAATCTATTTGTTGTCATCTTTATCTCAAGACAACTAAACAAAATGACAGAATAATACACACCAAAAGAACATTTAAATGACCAAATTAAACACATAACTAATCTACTCATAACACAAGTCAAAACAGATTCTGATTCAATAAGTTAACAACAACGATTTTCAGTTTTCGCAAAGTAATAGAGGAAAATGCACACACAATAATCGATCAAACACATATTAGAGAATCATAAACAATTAGAAAAGGGTATTCAGGGTGAAAGTTCTTCTATTTATTAACAAAAGGACAACTTAAATCACTGACATAACTAAAATAGGGTTTGATACTATGATAATAATATTTAGTTCACTTTCAAAAATAATTATTCGATTGAAATTGGCATAATTATAAACAAGTTATCACTCATATTCTTACACAACATAATAATTTATTTAACGAAGTATTGGTTGAGGTTTAATCCCTTTGTGGGGTGATTTTGAGGCATTTATATTTAACACTTTTTTTTTTCTCTGAAATCTTAGAGCTTCGAATTCTTCAGAAGTGCTATTTTCTCTCTGCTGCGCGGTTCCGCAGCCAGCCATGGCTGCTTCTTGGCCTTCTTCTCATCGGCCTTCTCTCTTCCCCCTGGACTGCTATATGGACATTGTCGATCTCTTCTCCAGGCAGAAACCGAGGATGACAATCTCGAAATCAGAAAATGGCACACTTGCCTGTTGTGACTTCATCGATATCAGTTAACGCCGCACCTGAGATTGTTGTTGTGCCTCCATCGAAACCCATTAATGTTGCACATGATATGGTGTCGTCGATAGGAGTTTCCTCCACGGTGGTCTCGTCTACCGCTTCGCCTATAGCAGTGCCTCATTCGTCTCCTGTTGTTGCACCTCCGATGAAGGCTATGATGCCTTTGAACTCCTCTGATGGCGCACAGGGTCAGGTCGTCTATGGAGCCTCTTCCTAGCATGCCAAGCCTGCTTCTTCTTCACGGCAGCCTGGGAGGCACCTTCATGCAGACCATGAAGCTTCTCCTTCTCACACACCGCTTCCCACTTCTTCACGGCAACAACATGGATTGAGCTTTGCTAAGGTAGTCAAAGGGTTCTCCCACGTCTTGCCTACTGCCTCGGTCACCAGAGAACAAAGGCGACTATGTCTCAATCAAGATTAATGAGGAAACTTATGTGGAGTGGCTACAATTGTGCGATAATGCTTTGTTCGGACGAGTAGTGTTACTAAAGGTTGAAACGCCATGGAAGGTTGTGGATTTGAAGGAGAAACTCTCCTCCATTTGGGGCTTGAAAAATTGACGCTTAATTTCTCTTGGTCGGGAATATTATCATCTCATTTCGAACTCGCCAGAGGAGAAAGCTATTCTTTTGATCCGTCGGACGTTAGCGCTGAAGCCAGGAACTCTTAGACTTCAAAATTGGACTCCCAATTTTGATTCGGATGCACAAAAACTAACCACAACTCAAGTCTGGGTGAGGATTACTAAGATCCCTTGTTAGTAATGGCATCCCTAATTGTTGGTGGACATTGTTAGGGGCGTTGGGATGCCTTTGCGGATTGATAGCACTACTTTGTCTTAGAACTTGGGCCATCTCGCGAGAGTGCTTGTTGAAGTAGATCTAGTTGGTGACTTTCCGAAGACTCTAATCTTGGAAAAGCCTGGTAAAAGTTTTTTTATCAACGTGATTTATGAAACTTTATTGGAATCCTGTTCTTCTTGTTATAGAATAGGTCATTCTTTGGTGAGTTATCGCATTAACAACCTTGTGGAGATTCGCAAAGCAAAGTCGTCCATGAAAACAATTCCTGCTAAACCGATGGTTTCAAAGAAGGATTGGGTTCCTAAGACTTCTGAAGTCTCTATCGCAAATGCTTTCCATGCAATTCGAAATGATTTGGAGGCACCTTTGGAAGTTCCAGTGGAAGTGTTTAACTGTCCTTCTTCTAACCATGAACCTGTGGTTGATTCATATGCAGTGTGGCCTGCTAGCACGGACTCCCCACGAAGTGATGATGCTATTCACGTTGAACAGTTGATTGCTGAGAATGTTCTTTATGTTGATAGAGACCAAATAGATAATATGTCTTTGCAACAGGTGACTTCGAAGGAGCATCTCCCTGTGACTCCGTTACGTAATACTGGGGCTGACGACTATTCTAAAATAGGGTCTGTTTCTATTGGTGTTGTTCAGCTTAGTGTAGGTGTCTCTGGGGCGGACAAGGAAGATATGATGTCATCTTCATAGGCGGATGTGGCTAAGAAGGGGGAGGAAGGTGAATGGATTATGCCTTCATCTCGAAAAGGGAGGAAAAACTCTAATGGACAGGCTAGATATTGACCAAGACTCTCTAGGAGACTGAAACATTTGCCTGCATGTTGTTTATGAAAGTTATATGACGATTTTTGATTTAAGGAGTGCTACCATCTTTTATACCCTCTCTTTCATTGTTTTTTGTAATGGATTTTTCATTTCTATTAATAATATTTTAGAATTTAGGAGTATGACGCTATTGGGATTCCAACTTGGTTGTGGTTGGAATTTTCTGGTGCACTGATTCCTAATCCTCTCGCATTTCTTTGAAAAATTTAACGCATTTTTTAATTACAAGGGATCGAACTTTATACATTCAAATTGAAAATACACACAATCACTTAAACTAGTCTAAATGATATTGAAAGCACACACAATTACTTGAATTAGTCCAAAATGACATTTTAAAGACGATTTGATTAATTAACATTTTGATTCATCGTTTTGTGGAGATGACAAAGCATGAGTCTCTAATTTATGGCTAAGCTTAAATACTCTATAACAAAGGAAATCCATGTTTAAAATCGAAATTATATTTTCAAACAAATTAAGAAAGTGCTAATATTTAAAAAACATAAAAGAACTTGTTTGGTTGATAGATTTAGAATATGACATTTTACCAAATGTGCAAATTTGGTGAAATACATCATTTGGTTTATTAAGATCGATGCCAAATGTGCATTTTTGGTAAAATCTCACATGTTCCAAATGTCCCATTTTTATGAAAATTGAAATACTATATTTTATGTGGTATTTAAAGTATCTCTCGTTATCTGAAAACATGAGATTTTAAAAATAATCTTTACCCTCAACTGTATACATATTTAATCAACATTGTTTTCATATTTAGTATTAGAATTAATTTGTTAAAGTAAAATTTAATTATCAATAAAATAACTGAGGCTAAGAATATACCTATTCAACATTTTTGGCTTCCGGAAAAAAATAAATCATTTAAAAAAAATATTGACTATGAAAAGAAGATGTACAAATAACCATATTAAAAAGAAGGGGAAAACTTCAAAAAAGCTTCTAACCTTGATGACAAGATTGATTGAATTGGCTAAAAGTTTAAATAAATTTTTAAAATGCATATAAGAAAAAATTGGTCATTTTATTGAATAAGCTAATAAGATGTCTTCATTTAATACGTACTAACCAAATAAATTCACGTGGTATTTAAATGAGATATTATTTGAAATATCTCTAATCAAACGATATATTTTTGAAATGTTTACATTTACAAATCAACTCATTTGAAATATGAATATTTGATAAACATTACCAACCAAACAAGCTCATATTGTACTAAAATTTTATGACTATGCTAAAAAAAATGCAGGCAGGTCCTGATAGATGACTAAGGTGGGAATGGGTGAGTTGGAAAAGGCAGAGTTCATTAATCTGAATTTATTAACATGTCGGGTTATGATAGTTGCAAGTTGCAACCACTATTCATGCCATATTTGCCTCCAAACGATACGCATAGCCATAGGAGTTTCGGTTGTGAAAATGAAGTTTGTGATGCATTTTCCTTCATTTCCTGCAAAACACCATATGCCTGAACCCTTGCTATTTATTGTGTAGCAGACTCGTCTTTTTCTTGTTCTCATCTTCTTTCCTCTCTTTTATACTGTACTGATTATTACCATCTTTATTTTATCACGTCAACCAATATTTAAATATTTTTATGGCATCTGATTAAATTGAATTTGAGTAAACACGAGCTTTTGCATGTAATAAAACTCTTTTTTATTGAATTCTAAAGTTTTTGTACACCAAAAATTCAATTTGAAATCTCTGATCAAAGAAGAATGAAACTATACAATCAACAAAATTTTACATGCATAGATTTGTATTGCACAATACATTTACTATCGGGAAACTGATATTTATTAGAACACGCTTACGCAATTTATTCCCAAGCTATCACTAAGGCTAGTTGTTACGCGGCTAGGATCTCGTATTGGGATCCTAGCCGCTGATATGGGGATGCGTTACTGCATGCGTATCAGGTGCGGGACCCACTGACCCCTTCTTCCAACGGTCAGATTTACTCCAACGGGTTTAAAATAAAATTGTGTTTAGTGAAAAACTGAGTAAGCGTCCCGCGGGACTCTTAAAGTAATCCCTGAGTTACGAATGAAAAAGTTGAAGAGCTAAGAACTGAAAAATTTAATAAAATACTAATAAAAACGTTGAGCAGACGTCCCACGAGACTACTTTAGGAACCGTGAGTTACGAGTAGCCTAATAAAGAGACATATGTGGTGTGGTACCTTATCGACTAGGCCAAACCAGTTTGTGCAAATTTCTTTATATAAATTATGTGGATAGAGATGAACGCCATTAATGAGTAAACATGTAATGTCAACACTTTATTCATGAAATTTAACATAATATTAATATTATACAACATTTTAGTGAAGTAATCACTAAAAAAAATGTCTACTTTGGAAAAGTTAACTTTATGTTTTATGTGATGCACATTATTGAAGAGGTTTGTTGGATAAGTTATATGAGAATTCTATTTATTTTTTTTAACTCAAACAAAAATGTCAAAATTAATGTCTTATTTTCAAGAAAAATTTCGATACATTATTTGCTTTAAATTATCTTAAACACAAAGAATTTCTCCAAATACGCAGCAAACATGATTAACAAAATTTTGCCAAGCATTCGAATCTGAGATCTAGCACTCGAAACCCTAATCAATGAGTTGAGGGTGTGAGTATTAGTTAATTAATTTGATTAGGTTTGAGTTAAGAATATATTGACTATGAGCATGTGAGAGATCACGTGGTTGAAGCCAAGCTGGTACAGAAAACTACTATTTCTGACATTTCTAACATATTTATTGTTTTGTTTTTACATTTGATCAGAACAAAAACCTAACAATCTTGTGATGAACAACTGCACAGTTTCACATTCAACCCCCGCCAGATTTCCTCAATCCTTGTTTGCATCACACAGTAATATATATACAATTCATCCAACCAAGCCGATTCCTTTGTTTTATAAGCCGATTCCTTTGTTTTTGTACTTATTATATATAGGTAATATACAAATATATATTTTCCACAAAAAAGAGCATTTTTCCTTCACTTTTTTTTGTGAAAAAAGCTACCAAATACGAGCCAACTCAATTCTAGACTAATGTCGCACATACATGGCATTATACGTGATCAACTTAGTTAGATCGACCCCAGTAATGGGAGGTGGGATTTATCCCTCACATTGATACAACACAAATGACAATAATTGATAGTGTTTAATATATAAATGAAACATGTTCCATTAAAAAACTTGATTTTAAATCCCTGAGGTAAATATGATTGTTTATCTTTGATGCTCGAATGTTGGTGAACTTGATATAACTGATCATTGTTAATTCTCAAGTAGTGACATTTAATTTGGGGATTGATAATCACATTAGTTTTTTTTTTTACTGAAATAATCACAATTAGTTATGTGAGGGACCCAATGAGTAATAAATTCAAAAAAGGAAATATATATTTATTCGAGTGTTGTGACCCCAGTGACATGATTCTTGGTACCCCTGGGGATTGTACTAATTTTTTATCAAAATCAAAAAACAACAACATGAACCACAAAGATAACAACAATAATAATATCTCCTACCAACCCAACCAATTAATGTGGGTTTTGAGATCTAAAGTAAGAAAAGAAAGAAAACAAAAAAAAGGGAAAGAATCAATGTGACTTAGTTGGATTTAGACGGTTTATATAGCAGAGGATCTGTCTGATAATAAACAATGTCTCCGATGTCACTCACATAGTGATCTTCTCTCATGCTTCTAACAAGATTTCTCAACAAATGAATTGGAATTATTCCTGATTTCTCTGGCTCTCTATAGTACTTCCCAAGTGTTGGCTTTGCTGCTTTTGTCTGCAATGCATTGGTACCACTGATTAGTGATACTAGAATCGTTTTTAACATTAAAGATTGAAGAAAAAAATTAGTCTTACTGCTTCAACTAAATGATAATGTGGGATTTGAGGAAATAAATGATGTATGACATGCGTTCCAATGTCATGGTGAATGTCATTAAACATTCCATAATCGCGATCAACTGTTGTAAGCCCACCTCTCAAATAGCTCCATTCCTGTTCATTACA